>WIXG01000179.1:0-159155 GCA_009869945.1 Mesaphorura yosii
CTCGCCAGTCCGCAGGATCCCACTCCACGAATTCTGTGCCTGTATGTATAATGAAATGCATTAGAAAGAAACTAATGCTCGACCTAAGTCTCAAGACGCCTTGCCTGGCTCTTCGAAGTTATACTCGACAAAAACTTTGAGATCGTCCTTGTCCGGAGTATTGTTGTGGTAGGCCATGAACTCCAGAAAATTTCGTTTTATAACTTCAATGGGATACCGGAGTGGACGATCCACAAAAGTCTTTGAGTCTGAAAATACTTCTGCCATCTGCACATAGTGCAGAATGTCCGAATCGCAAAATATTTCACTAGAATTCAGAAGAGAATGCAGACTCGATTAAATCTCGCTTTCCAGCGTGGACTGAAAGAAGCTTACTGAGTGCAAGGTCTCTCAAAGTCTTCTTGAGAAATCACGAAGCCAATTTGCAACAGCGTGAAAATGACTGCCCCTGTTAACCAACGCATCTTGACTATGATAGTCTTGTAACAGTGAACGATCCTTGTAACAACAGAAGCATTACAGGGACTTGCGTCTTTAATTTATAAAATGTCAAATTGTGCCGTGTGCCATAATCTACGTGTATTTACTGAGTATCGTGATTGTGACTTGTCAATTCAAGTGGCTGAGGTCAGCAGTCAATTGTATAGATTAATTAAATTCTCATGTAAACGCGTGTTTCATGCCGTATTGATCTTGGTCCATCGCTTTGTATTACCGACAAGCTGCGCCGCACATAAAAAATATGCTCAATACGCTTTCACAATAGCAATTAACGTTTTGTAATTTTGTCCAATGATCAGTGCTCTCAATTTAAACAAGCCATACTGTTGATTTATCCGAAAAGACAGACCCTGATAGGCCTGATGCACCATACCTATACTTGGAGTTACTGATTTTCGATAAAACTTTGATTTGGTTTTCTTCCATTGGCACAAATACTTCAGCGGGCGAACGCGTACCGTTCTTATCAAGAATGATACGCCCGTAACATTTTGTACCATTTAACTGTTTAGTGAACTGGCCATTATCATCGTTAATTAATAGTGTCAGATTTATTTTTCACGCGAAACGGGTTACATTTTTGGCACAATAAAACACGAGTCAAGGTTGCGAAGGAATGTACGCACACTTCATTACAGCTCCGGAGCCACCATTCTATCTCCGTACTTGGTTAGGAAATCGATGATGACACCATTCGTCCACCCGAAACCTGCCACCACATCGTAGCCTCCCCCGCCTCCGGGCTTTCCCAGTTCGGTCACATCATACTACGAATGCAGTGTGATTGATTGATTTCCCATCAAATGCTCTATGATCTCAATGATTAATGTTGTCACTGTCGTACCTTCTCGTACATCAGATGCGGCGTAATGTTGTAGTAAGCGATATAATTTGTCCAAACCCATTTGTGAGCTATTTCGAAAGCCTTCTCTTGTGCTGCGGGATTCCTCGATTTATCCAAAGCTTCGACCATCAAATCCTCAAAAGGCGCCCATGCATTTGGGAAATCCCATTGCTCTCCTGGAAAAGTGCATTTAGCAAATGCGAAATTAGAACTCATGAATGCATTAAATAAAGATTGCCGAGTTTGACAATCACCTGACGGCCTTAATGATGAAGGAGTTCCACCAGGATAATTAAGAGCGCCGGTAGAGTCGAGGTAACTCAAAATACGAGTGATCGTATCTGGCGATTCTTGTGCACCAGCCCAAAGTGGGATAATATTGGAAGGATAAAATTGTATATTCCGTTCCTGTTTCTCGTGATTATAATCAAACCAACAGCCTTGTTCTTCGTCCCAAAGTACGGCGTTAATCGCCATTTTCAATTCATCGGCAGTTCGCAAGTAGTAATCTCCTCCAGAGCTGTTGCCAACCTTCACATGGCAAGAATCCGATGCCAGTTTTGTTTATCGGATTTCTTTCTACTTTCTGTACTTACCAGATAATGGAATTCCGCCAAGAGCTTTGCGTTATAATGAATGTAACCGTTCAGATCAGCCGGGATGAAGGACCTCGTCTTTGTGTAAGTCAAGTTGTCCGCCTTGCCCGATGTAACAAACCACCGAGATGAGAAATCAATGCCAGATTCACAAGCGGAGTGAAGTTCCGAGATCAATTCGTTCCTATCGTGCTCCAGCATTCCTTCCGTCAGCAAGTATTCTCGCCTGAGTCAGTAGTCCAAGATACTTATGTTTAATTATGGATTTAGAGAACGATTTTGGAATTGCTTTGTGTTACCTGTAAGCTTCTGGTCGCGGAGCATTTCTTTCCAGGTTGTAACGGAACATTTTGTACGTTGAGCCATTATGTGTGACGGAAATCGAGCGATTGCGATCCCAAAACGTAAATTCCTTCACAAGCGAGGGAAGGATTGACTGGACAAAGGGCACATCGTTCGTGGCGTCGAGGTAATTTTTGACCATTGGAATCAACAGCGGTGGCTGCGTGCGCCGGAAGTAAGTACGGCCTCCATTGGGCACAAACCCAAGCTCAGGGTTCTCGACCATGTATATGAAGTTGAAAATCATTCCCTCCACCGTGTCGTACATTTCTGATCGGAGCAACCCCTTCTGTATCCAGTACGAGTCCCAGTAAAAGAACTCTCGAAATCGCCCACCTGGCACGATTACGGGGTACGGCACGTACATCATCGTGTACTTGTCTGCATTACCGTCAACTTCAGGGCGGATTCTGCGCCCCAAGTCTAGCCAGATTTGATGTAATTCGTCGGCGAAAATCCTTAGCTGTGGGTCTGCAATTCGGTTCAAGAAAGGTGGAGTCGCGTGCCAGTCAGGAGGTGTCCAATTTGCAAACTCTGTGCCTGAAAGCCCAAATTCTATTATTCCAGCTGGGAAACTAATGAACTTCCAAGTGAAATCTTACCTGGTTTCTCAAAATTGTATTTGACGAAGGTGTCCACGTCTTTTATAGACGGAGTGTCGTTATGATACTCCATAAATTCCTCGAAGTTCCGCAGAGTCTGTTCAATCGAATACTTCATTGGGCTGTCAACAAATGTCTTTGAATCGTTGTTGAGGCCTGACAGTTGGACAGTGTGGAGAAGACGTCCACCGCAGTAAATTGGGCTAAAGAAATGCATCCATCCATTATTCATGGCAGGAAGAAATGAAAGTTTGATGAAGCTTACTGGTCACAAGGGGCTTCATAGTCCGCCAATACTGCAGTAGTTCCGAAGTGTCCACAGGCAACCAGGAGGAGCAGATATGGGAGTCTTTTCATTGGGTCCATTTTCCGGGCCCATGTGAGAGGACTTCAAAATGCGAAATGTGTTTAAATCGTACGAATAGCACGAATGGCACCATCACAATATCTGCTCATTTAAAGTAAAATACGTGCATGGCCGAGCCAAGGCACTTGAAGGGGATTAGGGGTACTTGACTCCGTCTGAATTAATACCGTAAGTGCGAATTTTTGAGGCTGCTTGGGAATCGCTCAGGCCTGAGGATTATAAGCTCCAGAAGCGACTATGTCAACATGCCAAACTAAATTCTAAACTAAACTAAAAGTCTGATTAAGCAATGGAATTTTACAACTTGCAACCTATTTTTGAGTTCCTCTCCAGTTGTACGATAAGCATTGTCTAATTCCGTGAAAAATTACCAAAACAAGCCTGGATTAGTGGGGTCAAGTTAATAGATTTGACATGACATTTACTTGATATTTATTGAGAAGAGTTCAGCTGAGAACATCGTAAATCGTTAAGGTTTCTGTCAAGTGCTGAATCAAATCTCACGCTACCCCACTTCGAGACGCGCTCGAAAAGTAAAATACGAATATGATTCCTGAATGAACAAGCTGAAGAATCGTTCTCACGTTAATTCAAGAAGCTATACAATTGAACATAAATGTTGCACCATACATGCAGCATAGTTGATTATTCTCGCTCCTACATTTAAACAGAGAAGACGACCTTGAGATTTTTCCTTCATGTGCGTGAGAGAACTGCGACTGTGAAGCGTTCCGTGGTCCAGGCGTTGATGTTCGTTGCAAAATTCTCACTCGTTGCAAATCGGGTCCATGGTAGAAGGTCACCTACAATGATATGTAAGCAGAGTACGTGCAGTACAGAGTACAGACTGTATTGGTTAGAAGTTAACAGGGAATTGAAGGTAAACAACTGACGCACAGTCGGCAGTCGAGTTAAGTACGGTTTAACATTTGTTTGCGCTAATTCACATGCCATGCAACTACTTGCTCATCACTCCATGCCACAAGTCCAGACTCAAGAGTTGAACTTGGGACTTCGATTTTTTGCAACTGCACATTCACAATTGCGACAATGTTAACAGTTGGGCAGTCAGGAACTGATTTTCGGATTCACATCGTCGTCATTTTCTTGCATTATGATTACGAGAAACTGAATACTGCAATTTGAGCTTCCTAACATGTTAGTTTGTAGTTCCTGAGTTCTTTTGCACGTGGAGTTAATGAAAAGTGTTGTCTCAAACGTGTGCAGTGCTAATCTATTGGGTAGCGTATTGAAAGTTTAGATTAGTGCCTGCTGTTCGGCACTGCTGCGAAGAAGCCGAATTCACTTTCTTTCCGGTATGAGAATGAAGCTGCTATCTTCCGTGCAGTAGTGTCTGAATAGTGACTTTTACTTTCAAAGTAACACAATTTCTTCTCAGTTATGTCAACAATCGAAAGACTTCAGCCTGACAAGGCCGCATATCAGGAGGAACTCGGTGCATTCATTCGGACAACCGTGGCGAATTACCCGCGAACAGAGTAAGTCAACAGGATTATGCTACGCATTTGATCGCCACTGTAATTCGTGAAATGATTTTATCCAACAGCGCTTCCACAAAGATCAAACTAACAACACAAGCCAATCAACAGTTCACACGCCAGTATGGGGTCGAAATTAACTTGCTAATGACAAAGTTATTCGGAGCCCATAGAATCCAGTTCGGTATGTTCAGAACAACTTTTTCTGTTACATTAATCTTACACGGCTGAGAATTCAATATTGGTGTTTGACGAAGGATTTGATAGGGATCCGGATCTCAAGCACTTTGCATTGAAAATGTATGGCAAAGTTTACGAATTTGGTCCCTATGAAGAAAAAGTGCGAAAATCTTTATTTCTTGTAAGTCTCCTATCGATTCCCAGAATTTGTTTGTAATGATTTACTGACTATTGTGCGTTTTAACATCAGGACTGGTGCGCAGATAATCTAGCGTTTGAATTCGCTACCACCTCGAACCACATCTCGGACGAAAGCAGCCAGAGGACGATTGCAAACTGCAACGATGAGAATCGAAACTCTGGGAAACGACAGCCAGTGACTACGTACACGATGAAATTTGAATACGAAATGGATGAATGGGTCAAGGAGTTTTGCGAAAAGTAACCAAGCAAAAGCGCCTGAACATAACGGAAAGATTCCTCACTTATGAAATGTGCCTATTTCCCTACAGAGCCGAGCCTTATCATCAAATAGAGAATAATTGTCTGAAATTTGTGATCGCCGCCCTAGACTTTCTGGACCCGAAACCCTCGTGTGACTCGGAAATGCGCACTTGGTTAAGAAAATAGTAAGTTTCAAATCCAGTCTTGTCTTTTGGCATCATTTTACCGACTTCACCCTAATCTTTGTTGTATTCAGCCAGCAAACATGCACGCCAAACTCCAAAACAAGTGCCTTGCAACTACAGCAAGTCGAATCCACGACGTCCTCCACGCCCTCCAATTCCCCATCGGACATCCTTCCTGTTGAACCGATCGATGACGAAGTGATTGAATGTGTCGATCTAGCTTCCGACGATGACTCCTACGAATTATGTGAACTATGAAACATTCCCGCTGCCTCCACAATAAAACGCACATCACATTTATTTAATATCATTCATAACTCTTTGGCCTCTCATCTCATTTTCACCACGCATCCATTCAAATAAGATCTGATTGTAAAATAATTTCAAGTTCAGAATAAATCTCTGCGAATCTCGGTCGTTCTTCTGGCTCATAGAACCAGCAACGAGCCATGAGCTGGTAAATCACGTCTGGCATTCCATCTGGGGCTGGCATCCGGTATCCACTGTCTATCATTTCTCGTGCTTTTGTATTTGTCATGCCCGAGTATGGCGTGTGACCACGTGCAAAGATTTCCCACATTAATATTCCGTACGACCAGACGTCACTCAATGACGTGTACCGTCCGTAGTTCAAAGCTTCAGGCGCAGTCCATTTGATTGGAATCTGTTTCAAGCCGTCACTGACTTGGTACTCATTTTCCTCTCGCGACATTCCGAAGTCCGATATCTTCACTGTAATATGATCGTCTGGAAACAGAGATTCGAGCTTTTGCTTCTAGCCCTTGCTATCCTTCAATTACGTTTAAGGTCAATAGCGTACCGATCAAACAGTTTCTGGCTGCCAAATCGCGATGAATGCAGTGTCTGTCTTCCAAGTACTTCATGCCAGCCGCTGCGTCCAGGCACATTTGTGTAAACTGGCGAACGGAGGTTGTACTGCATTTTGTCTTCAGGTACGTTAATAAGGAACCACCTGAAATGCATCCGAATGATATGAGAATCAGCTGGAGATGGATATTATTTCTACGATCACGGATGACGAACCTGGCACGAGCTCCATCACAATCATGATTGGCTGTTTCTGCACGCAAATTCCCACGAAATGCACAATGTTTTTATGATTGTACTGCTTCAGTATTCGTCCTTCCTGCAGAAATTTCTTCTTTTGTTCCTCGGGTAAATTCACCTTGCAAGTCTTGACGGCTACAAGAGCACCGTTGAGTGAAGCCTTGTACACGTCACCGAAATTGCCCTGGAACGGAAAAGAACAAGTTACAAACGAACAAATATGTTTGCAACGCGCAGTAACTTACGACGGCTGTTGTCCTTACCCGTCCTATCTTTTCGATGAGTTCCACATCGTCGTTGTTCAGCTCCCACGTCTCACGTTTCACCGGTTTCTTTATCATTGCACCGGACCTCGTCGTGATGGGTATCTTTAATTTTTGATAATGTTCGACGAGCTCCTTCACTGTCGTAAATGAAGGTCCTTCAAATCGGAATAAACCCTGCAAAATAAGAAAATTGGTTGAAAGTTCGGTTGCTTGTCTTCCTTCGCATGGTCATGCAGTCAATACTCACGTCAGCCGTGGTTTGAACAATGAAATGCTTCGGTCCGTTCCAGTAAACCGAAAGTACGATCTGGTGATCATCGTTTTTAATGGTTTCGCGAATAAGATAATCACCTTGCCTGCGGATTTATGCAATATTGAGTTTCTGTGCCATACTGAATGCAAAAGCCCTTTGATTGATACACTTCGACTTACGCCATTAAAAGTCTGACGACGTCTTCTCTCGGTAGCACGCCATGGAACCAATCTTGTTTCAGCAACAGCGCCATATTCTTATCCAGACTGGACGCGGAGTTCTGAAGCATCGCGTCGTCATCCATTGAAAACGACTTTGCATGCGAAGGACCAGCCACTCCGCCCGTCGAGGCTGTGGCTCCATTTACTGCACTGGATGAATCGTCGAAGGACACCACTTTCTTAGTCTTGGCAGCCGCGCTGCGCAGAAAGCTCGCGATTCGATTGTTTGTACTTGCAAATCCTTTTCGCAATGACGAAGTATCGAATGAAGACGTCGATCCGTGAATACTGGGCGAGTGCTGAGAACCGGCATTGGGACGCAACGAGTCATTGTCGACTCCGTGCCCTTGGCTGAGATTTGTGGTTGAAATGTCAACCGAGTCTGCAGTCAGCTTCCCGTCAACAAAATGCTGCTCGAGAAATTGCTTTAGAGACTGAGCACGTTCCAGCTCGCATCGAAGCTGGGAGACTTCAAGCGACTTCAGGTCACCGTGTCTGTGTAGGCGAAATGAAAGCTTGTTGACTAAATTTGCCATGCCTGCAAAAATTTCCAGGACCAGTCAATCCACATATGCGCATACTTACAGAGTCAGCCGCATCTTAGCAAATTGGTCGTGCTTCTCATTGAGAGCTGCCTCGGTCATTTTGACCCGCTTATCAACCTCGGCCAACCTCCCTCGGAGAAATTCGATGGTCGTCGTGTCCACAATAATCACCGGCTGTGTGACCGGCTGAGGCGAGACTCCATTGCTCGATTCAGCAGCGACGAACTGCAAGGTTGACGCTTGTAAGGGTTGGCATCTGTTCATATTTAAGGAATAAGAAACACAAAACACGCATCAGTTTTAGAGTTCCATAATTTGGAAGTTTTGCTTGTCTCAGCAGGTAGGAGTAGTGGATATTCCGTACTTGTGTTTGCTGATAAGGTCCATGTACTCTTTTGAGAATTCAAAGTCCTTAAACTGTGCCGCAGAAATGGTCTTGATGAAACACGAGCTGTTGTTCCAAATCTGCTCCAGCACATCTCGCCATTTGGTGATCTGTTTCTCGCACCATGTCTGTTCCAGCTGGAGGAGTCCAGGAAAAAGCACCGCGCGGTAGTCACGGCTGTAGTCTTCTGCCTCTCGAAGCGCCAGAATGTACTCGGCATGGGCGATATTCAGTCGGCGCTTGGACCGCAGGAATTTGTCACGCGTGTCATCGGAACGGCTCAGAGTGCTTGATACTTTCGAGCCCAGACCTGAAAATGCATATTGCCACATCAATTTTAATACAAGTCAGCAAATCTGGTGCGTGTGTGGTTCTCTGATTTGGGCTTTGATTAAAATTTCGCCTGCCTTCATCTTGACAGAGTATCAGCAGCGTGTAATTAAATCACTCGCTGCGTGGTCGGATTAATTTGAATCATGTACACCTTTTTACATTGCCCGTAGCACACTTCAGTCATTTTGAGCGAGACGGTAATTGTAATTATTATTAAGGTAATCATAAGAATGTCAACTCCTCTTCGTTGCTCGACAGATTCGCGCATTTGCCATTTGCATTTGCCATTTTTTGCTTTTACATGCAGTTAGTTAAAAAACAGGTTTATGGAACCTTGAAATTCCTTACTGTGGTACTGAATGAATAGCAAATGAGCGTCGTCTCATATTTCATCAACGTCAGCATCTTCTTCAAGTACAGAGCACGACTGCGACTACGCATACTCCTCGCATTCAGCAAAATGAAAAGAGAACTTAGAACTGGTTGCAAATGTGTATGCGAGTCGGACAAATCGCGATTCTCGAATCGCCGTACGCGCACAACCGTCGACAGGACAAAAACTAAACGACATTCAGTTCGAATCTCGTTTTGTCTTGCAGCAGCGCTGATCGCTGAATCGTAATTAAATGCTGCTGCGTATGGCAACAAATGGCAACGTACCTTTTGCGTAGTGATGGACATGGCATTGCTGATCCTCGTACTTGGTCCGCGCGGCCTCATACGAGTAGAAATTCTTGTTGTACTCTCCGCGAGCCTTGTTTACCATTTCGGTGTACTGCATTAGAAAACAAAATAACTGAGGACAAATGATTCAATCGTTCAATTTCAATTCAATCGCGGACGACAAGTAAGATTGCTCAATTACGAGCAGGCATAGGCAAGCAGACACAACTGATAACGGCACCAGCAACGATGCGTCGCGGCAGACCCACCCGGTCTGATCAAGAAAATAATGTATGCCAAAATAACAAATCGCTAACCAAATGCCAATCGAGTTGGCAATTGGCATCGCAGACTCGAAATCGACTGTCGATGTTAACTCTCTGCTTTCTATCGTATCGTAATCGGATGAGATCGACAAATGTGGTGCGTGTTTATTTATTCTTGTCATGAAGGATTTACGATCAGGCCGAGAACGAGAAAACTTCTCACGTAATCTGCAATCCGCATATTGCTGCCTGAGCCTGCGCTCTGATCACCAAGCCGAGAGTTTATTTTTGAATCCGGTCCACATTCAGGCCAGACAGGGCATACATGCTGCCTATGTTCACAATTTTAATTACCTGATCGAGCCTGCCCTTAATCTTCAAGTACTCTTCCTGTGTTCCCTTGATGAGCAGCTTCTTGTCGTGAATGAGCTCAGTGAGCTGCTTCAGTGTCGTGGACTGCAGAAATTCCACACTCTGCTTGACGCTGATGGCTGACATTCCAACCTGCTCAAGGACGTGGAGGCACATTCGACTCACGACACCTTCGCATGAAGAAGGAGGTGCCAAGGGATTATTGCTTGTGGTTGACGCGGACGAGTCGATGCCACTGTCCTCACGACTGTGACCACCCACGCCCGTTGCTCCGTTGTGATTGTGACTAGAAGACGCAGCCGGCGGGATTTTTGGGCTGGAATTCCCTGTGACGTGCGTTCCATTTTCGTACGAACCCGAGTCGCCTCCACTAGACCCTCCGCCTGAGCTCGGCGGATGCAATGCGATAGCTGCCAGATTCTTGAGGGCATTCGTCGTAGAGTTGTTGACACTGGTCGCATACTCCTTCCCCGCCTTGATTTGCGAACTCAGAAACTTCTTCAGGCTCTCGAGGCATCGCAGCTCATTCTCGAGGCGTGTGTGAATGGCGCGCTGTCCAGCGTCCGATTGCAGGTTTAGTGCGAAGCTTATGTTTGAACTCATTGCACTGAGCACATGTCACAAGTCAAGTGTCACACGTTTCAAATTGTTAGTGATCACATTTTAAATGTAGAAGAATTTAATGCTGCTGTCGCTGCAGCTCACACATTCACTCTGGTCAAGGGCTTGTAATCAACTGCCACTGGCACTGTGGCTTCGACTGGAAGACGAAGACGAGGTGGTTGAATGCTGAGCAAGTTCATTAATTCGCATACCACATATCCATCATGTAATTGTTGTCCCGCAGCAGAAGTACTCGCACCAGCATTACGTCAGGTGCAAACAAAGCAGGCACAGGTAGAGGCCAAGTGCAATTCACAATTACGATTCGCAATTCGCGAGTTTTGATCCTAAGCTCCTTGATTTGTACACAAATACATATACCACTGCAGTCAAGAGTGTGCGTGTTCACAATCACAGAATAACACAACGTTCGGCACTCTCAGGCCAAGGTTTTATCAACATTGGAATTCAGCGTTTACGCTACTACGATTGGAGATTGAATTATTTGCCAGTGTTTCTCCATCGCGCTGCGGATTACGTGATAAGTTAAATATTTAACCTTTCAGTTTTAGTTCGTCGCCAGTTCGCGTGCGATTTCCTCTGGGGGTCCACACTGCACAAAAACTAAACATCATCTGCTCGCTGGCACTCCGCAGAGTAGCAGATGCGGCTGCGGTATGAATGCAACGAAAATTGTACTTATGCCAAAAAAAATGTTCTCGTCACGTCGTGTCGCCTCTACAAATTATACAGATTCGGAAAAGGGTTAAATATAGTAACTGTAACAGACTAAATCGGATACACAAAAGCACAGCACAGCCTGCCTGGTCTTCTGTAATTTCTGTTGGACCATCAAACATGAAGACTGATTGTGAAATTGTGATTGAGTCGCGATTCGTTTCTGATGACTCAAATATCAACACAAATGCAACGCAATGGCAATGGTATGACTTGTCGTCGATCGAACAATGTAAGCCATGACAGTCATGAACACGAGCTGGTCAAGTCAAGTTTCGTCTTTTGTAGTTTGTTGTTGATTGAAAAAAGTTGAAGTTGAATTGGAACACAATCAACTTGTCCTGTCGTACGCTGGCTAGCCTGACTTGACAGGATGAGAGGATATGATGCGGTGCGTCGCAGAGCAGTTTTTGTCAAGGCATACCAATTGTTGCTACAGCTGTTCGAGTCTCATCTCATATCACCAATAGCCCAGTTATATAATGACAATCGTATAGTAATTGAAACGAGGATTGGCAACAATCGTACGTAGAGCCGTGGAGTAATAATCACACATCACCGTGAGTGCATGCAAATTGGTGGCAGGAACAAGTCAAACTTGATTGCGCACATGAATGGGATGACTTTAACTTGTTCGTTGTGCTCGCTGGCACTTATTTACGACTACGACTGCTGCGACCGAGTTTGTAATTTGTTTATGCCCCGGCACCAATTTGAACAAGATTCATGTCCGAGATTGGTCATTTCCTTGCGTTCGTTAGTACTTAATGCTATTAATGCCGCGTGCGTAGTGTACGTGAATTTATGCGTACAGAAAGTGTAACATTTATGACTGTCGCGATCGTCGTCGCTTGTTTGTTGTTGACAAGCAAATTATGAGGACAATGAATCCAGAATGCTTTACTAGCAGAGTTCAACAAAATAACAGCAATAACTTTGCGTACTTTACTTTAGCTACGCAAATGTGAATATGTGACTCAATTCAGGAATGCCAATGCCGGGCCGGGCCGGTGCGCTGACTCTTGATTCATTCATATCTCTTCACATTTTAAAGTCAGCGATGGTGGTATTATTGTAGCATTTTAATGAGTAACTATTGCAAGAATGTACTGTGAATTTGGACTGTGGCATGCACACTGCTGCTGCAACAAAATATTTTAGTCATCAATCTATCTGCAATCATCGGTTACATGGGGTTATACTTATTTTTTTATGGACAACACAATGAATGAGAAAGGTATGAGGTACCAACTGACTGACTGACGTGCCACTGGCGACTGGCCTGCCTGGAATTACAATGAAGTCAAGAAAATGCTAAAATGATGACGAGCTAACGTTAATAAATCCTACAGGCGTATTGCGTGAAACCCAAAAGCAGTTCTTGAATAATGCACTCAGCACGCCGCAAATATTTGTTGCAACAAAGATTCAGAAAGCACGCATGGGCATCGCTTCATGAAATGAGCAAGCCGGGATTTTTACACTTCCACGCAAAACAAAACGCTTGAAAGTTAAATTGCATATTTAGTAAAAGCAAAATCACAAAGCGTCTTACTTAATTAGCAATTAGCTGAATGAAGGGTGTGTCGCGTGTTTGATTTGCTAGTGCCAACGTAGCCACGGCGGTGAACAGTTGAGCAACTGAGCAACTTTAAGCCCAAGAAGTTACGACCCAACCAAATATCAAGAAAATTCTTGCCACCAATCCGTAATCTAGATAGGCTATAAGGGCCAAGACACGACAAAACCATACAGTCTAATTCCTGGAAATACTCGCTAAAATGTACTTCGTCTTAATTTAAGGTTGGTGTTGATAGTTTATCAGTCTGAAGATTGTATTGGCCAACCGCCCACGTAGCAAGTCGATACCACATCACGATGAAGAAAATTCAGAGACCAAAGCCTGGAGAGACAGATGAAGATCTGATCAAGCAAAACCAAGAATTTCTGACGCAGCTACAGTTGCAAGACAAGAATACTGAGAAACAGAAAGTTGAAGGAGGAGACGAAGAGGACCTTGAAAAGAAAAGACCTACAGTCGAAGAAATTCTGAAGAAATATAACATTTCTCCTGCTTCAGAGGATGCGAGCGGTAGATCCGACGTCGACGTGGCGAATCCCGTGTACGAAGAACTGGACGTAACAACGGGCAATACTCAGAAGGATCACACTTTACCGTTTCTAGTAGTGAAAGAAAAGGACCCGCCAGACATTCCCTCTGTTGCAACTAAACCTAAAGTGAGCCTGCCAAAAAAGAAGGTTTCACATTTTGCGAAGTCAAGACCGAGGACAGAACCAGTTATGCCAGTTAAGCCTGCAGGCACTGACGAAGTTAAACTATTTACAACGACGAGTCTAGATCCGAGGAAAGAACAGATTGGTGGCATGATTCACCCGCTGTTGGAAGGAATGACGGAAGATGAAATTTTGGAAGAGCAAAGGAAATTAATACAAAAGATGGACCCAAAATTAGTCGAATTTGTTCGTTCAATGAAGCACAAGAACCCTCCAGGCACCGTCATCCACGATCGAGATTCTTGTCCGCCGCCACCCTTAAAGCAACCACGAGAAGACGGGGACCTAAATGTTCCAGGGGAAGAATTGCCAATTAATCCCGACGAAGTTAAAGAGGTGCCACACATGGATAAGGTGGAGAGCAATAAGTTACTGTGGACGTTACCACCAAAGTCGAAATCTGCAGAGCTCAAGACTGAAGGCAAGTCGGAAGAACGTAATGCGCGATTTGATTTCCAAGGAAAATTGCTCACTGAAGACGAAGAGAAAGATTCAAGGACTTGGTTGAAGGGACTCCATAACCATGGGGAAGAAATGCAGCGTCCCGGCTACACACTGGACGAGTTGCTAACATTGGCCAGATCCACAAACAGTGGACAACGAGCTGTGGCTCTGGACACATTCGCAGAGATTTTGAGGAATGCACATGATGGTAACAGCTTTACTTAAGTGATTTCTGTTCAGTTTGTTACAACCACCGATCTTTCTTAACTTCAGGTATGTTTGACTTCATGCTTGGCAAAAGTGTATTCGATCTTTGCCTCGAAATGGATTGGATTTACGTGGTTCGCAAAGGAGTCGATCACAACGACACGCTCACGATAAATGCGGCATTGAACTGTCTAAGCGGCTTGCTATACCCAGAACGTGAAGAAATGTGTTTGGATACCATTTTAACTTGGAGTAACACAGAAACTGGACCATGCATTGTTCCTGAAAAGGATAATGACGTTGATCTCCTGGACAAACTACAACCAAAGCCAAATAAAAACCAAGAGCAAAATAATGACAAAGACATCCAAATTGTACGCGAGGATTTAATTAGATTTTTTCTTCATCGTGGCTGCTTATTGGATAGATTTGAGTACCTCCTTTATTCGAAAACTGAGTATCTCACTATATTCGGCCTTATCAACATGCTCAAAATACTGATTCGAATTGGTCGACATTCCCCAGACCATCTCGTCAAAGAACAGCGAATATTGGACTACTTTGTTGAACATCATCTTCAACTCAACTTAAACACAGTGTCAGAAAGCAAGAGAACTCAGAAGATGGAAGGTGTTCCTTCGCAATTATTCTTGAAGCTATTGCGGATTTTGATCTCATCGTCCAAGGCCAATGCTGCTACCGTGATGCAAAAATACGAAGCGCCGATATTTTCTTCAATTGAAGTGAACCTGTCGTGCAGCGATACACTTTTGCAAGTCGTTCCGCAAATTGAAGTGCTAATTCAACAGAGTATGCTGCTTTGGATGGCATCCGTTTCCTCAGGATATGGAGTAGAGCGCTTCTTTGCATTTACCCCAGTTACCCTGAAGTTCTTCAATTTGTACCTCGCGAAGCCTCTTCTGAACACCTTTGACCTGAACCATTTTGCACTCAACGTAGCATTACTTTTGAAGTGTCTGCAAGCTCTTCCCATTTCAGCATTGGAACCACAAATTCGACAGTATTCACGCTTAATTGATGAGTTTGTCGTAAGAAACTATTCAGTTTTGGAAGCAAAACACCTTGAAGATCAAATTGATTTGGTACGTGTGTAATGAAATGAATGAATGTTACTTGAGTTTCCAGTAATGTGATTAATTTGCTGAATTTTTTCAAGGATGCCTCCCTGGCCGCACTTCATCAGTGCATAGAGTTCCTAATTTTTGCCAGGAGCTCAATTAAATATCAATCTCAGTGCGCTGCTAAATTGGACAAGTTTTTGGGTACCGCAGCATTTGAGAGAATAACAAGGAGGGCTATGTCAGTGTTTTAAGTTGTAATCCTTTAGCTTAGTTGGACATGCGCTAAGTGGTATTTTGCATCTTCGTTTTTAGGAAAGCCAGTCTTCTCCTGTGTAAATCACTGAAAACAGACTCCAATTTTGATGAAAAATACCCTACGAACTTAGTCTTTACGGAGGCTATATTATTTGGCGGAAATTTGTGCCCACTGTTACGAGAAGGACAGTTTGCGGTTGTATTTCTAGCTTCACTTCATCGCTATATGAGGTTGATCAACTTCCAAAACGCAAGCTTGTTAGTCAATAAGCACATTCGTGAATACGTGGAAAAACTGATCGGAGCACGAGCGCTGTGCAATGAAGAAAACTACTTCATAAAGTTCGAATTACTTTACCTTAAAGAAGTGTTAGAAGCATTGGATATAAGTGATCTTCGATTTCAACTATCGTACAAGCTCTGTAAAGTACCTCGAATTGGAAATGAGGAATTGTCGAAGAGGATCCTCACTATCTTCCTCAGTTCATTTAATCAGCAACTATCGCAAGAGGAAGTAGCGGATATCTACAATCTGTACTGTCAAATGATTGATCTTGGGCGAAACTCGAAAAGCTCCAATGAATATCACAAGTGGAGATCAGAACTGTTGCCTTCAGGCTGGTTGACTGAGCCGTTAAAGGCTGTCCACTCATCGCTGGAAAGCATTCAAGGAGCCATGCGTACAAACCAGAGCAGCGACGAAGAAATGTTGTCTGAAACCGATCGTCAAGCTAACGAAAAGAAATTGAAAGATGCGGTCCTAGGATTTCGAATCATTATATGGAGAATCCTCAGATTCATTCAACTCTGTCTCTCAACAACATCATTACAAGCTGTGTTGGTGCAAACCAAACCGGAATTTGTGAATTTCTACATGAAAGTTTGTGGCGTCTTACTCATGTCTCCGACAATATTTTTGTACCGACCAATTCGCGACAACTTACAGGACATCTTCAGATATTTTTGCAATCACAAGATTTTACAAAACAGCGAAAAATCTGTCTTATTTACAAAATCTCACGAGTCCACAAATGAGATGGTTGGGTCGGCCTTTGAATCATTGTAAGCTTACATTATAGTGTTACAAATACGATATAAAGTGCTCAACAACCAATCTGTTAAATTGCCTTGTTTTAGCTACTCTCAACTTGTGACGGAGTTCAGCAATACGTCTTATGGTGATGAAGTTTTCTCGGCGTACGTCCTACTCCCTTTGAGAGTGCAGGAATCCAAGAAGATCAAACTCAGGTTCTGGACAGACGTATGCGTGCGATTTGTCCGACTCCAAAAGGAAAACGTAAGCCTTGTCTGTCAATTTTTTTTCTAAATATTTAACTAAATCTTGATTGCATATTTGCAGGATTTGCTCCCGCTGTCCTATTTCACTGGATCGCTAGATCGTCCGGCCGCCTTGGAACGTGATCCAGAAATTGTTAGAGCTTTCGAATCATTGCTGAAGCGTGGCACATGTACTGCAGAAAGAAATCCATTTATTCATGAGATTTTAACATTTTATCTGGCTAAGCTTCAGAATTAACTGTGTCTTCATGTAGTATTGCTGTTGTATTTGACGAAGAATGATATTTTTTACTACGAATCTGCGCATACCTGCTATTAAAATAAGTATTCTTGAAGTATCGGACTCGAGCCTTGATTTTGACCATTCCTTTATGAGCAGACTGCAGACACACAGACGTGAGGGGCATTGAGTATCGATTTGTAAATGACGCTAATCAAAATGCTACTGTGTGCATACAATCTACTTTTACTTTTATGAAGTTGACATTCAACTCGAGAAGCATGTTCTGAAAATCCACGTGCAGGCAGTAAGTCATGTTTCGTGCACTTTTCAGGTACATTACAGCTCAGTTCTCAAGACCATTAATTTACACTTGCGTGACCCCATTTAATGGGTCCAATTAATTCGTCATTCGTTCATCATGTAATTCGATTCTATCCAAGGAATGACGCTTTATTGAGTCGCCGCATTGTGAACATCATTCACGTGGAGGAGGCTGCATTACTGACATGGGCAATTGTCACAGCGGGTGGATTTTTGGCGTCATTCTGTTGCTCGTCCTCACCCATTTCACTGCAACTTCTATAGACGCATTTCGCTGGAGCCGCAACCAAGTGTCAGGTTCAACGCGACCATCTTTGACTGTTCGACTCTTCAATTCAATAGAAACACGATTAGCGCGCAGATACAGACTCCACACGCTCCCAACCCTGAACACGGTGCGTACGCGGTCTGTTCAGTTTCTGCAGTATCTCAATCTTTTAGCTCATGATCCGTGGACTAAATCTTTTTCTAGGAGAATCGCGTGAGGTCTCGCGGCTACCCTTTCGAAACCCACAGCCTTCAATCTGAAGATGGCTACGGACTGCAACTGCACAGAATTCCACACGGAGTTAAGGACAAGGAGTATACCGAAGAACGACCGGCCGTGCTTCTAAATCATGGAATATTTGGATCCTCTCTGGACTGGGTTGTGAATTATGACACAAACAACTGCTTGGGTGAGTTCCATTGTCACTTGTTGCTTGTTACTTGTATCCTGGCACTGTATGGACTGACTCGAGATTCTCATTCTCGTTCAACTTCGACTTCAGCATTCATCTTGGCCGATGCCGGATACGACGTTTGGCTCTCCAACGCCAGAGGAACCGCATACTCAAACACCCACCAAAATTACACCATAAAAGACACTGCGTACTGGAACTTCAGTCAGCATGAAATGGGAGTGTACGATCTTCCAGTTACGATTGACTGCATTCTCAATACGACCAAACAAGCAAAACTGCACTACATTGGCTACTCCTTGTCGTCGGCAACAATTCTGATTCTGCTGTCCGAAAAACCAGAGTACAATGAGAAAATTTCCTCCGCCGTATTGCTTGCGCCTGCCGTCTACACCCATCACGGAAAAGGACTTCGACGTCTCCTGCCCCTGCAATTTCCAACTCAGGTTTTAAGCGTCGATGGTTTTGCGAATTAGGTTGTTAAATTCTAGATTACTATCGATTACTTGTATTTGACGACAGTTCCTGCAAAATATCATCGGGCCATACCCAATTGGAACTGAATCCGTTGCCCTTTTCTCAAACCAATTCTATTTGCCCCGCTTATGCGACGGGAGACTCATACCGACGAAAAGACTCGGGTTTTGCAGGCTTCTTCGCATGAGACCCAAGGGAAGGTTACACGGAAATGCGCAGTCTCAAGCTCAGGTACACGAATTTATTCCAGCTTCCAGTATTGATAAAAGCGTTTCTCAAATGAGTCATTATTTACAGGACCAGTACTCGATCGTCAACTCGAACCTCATAACCGCAACTTCATCTAAAGTGATCTTGCACTTAATTCAGGTTACGCGTTTCAGTAGATTTCAGTTCTACGATTATGGACAAGCGATTAATCTCAAGATTTACAATGTATCCAGTCCTCCAGAGTATACGTTTGCTAATGCAAAGGTGCCGATAAGCATATTTTACGCTGACGCCGATCCCGCTGTTACTCGAAAGGTACGACGCGACGTTACTTTATGATTGACTCAGCTTGTCCCGTGTGTGAATTTTTTCTAACGATGTGTTTATTACAGGATGTCAGGCTCTTGGCGTCCAGACTGCCAAACGTAGAGGAGATTTATCGTGTTCCGAACAGAAAGTTTACGCACGATGACTTCCCTTTCTCTGGACGTGCGAATGAGTTGGTGTACCAGCACATACTGGAAGTGTTGAAGAAACATTGAGATTGGGAGAACGGATTGCATAATGCGTGGTATTATGCGATGAAGAACTTATCAATTGGTTAACTAGTCATCTGTACAGCAATTGCTGCACCTACCCTGCGATCAAGCATCGATGGGTGAAGGGTCGTGAGAAAATGTAGGATAACTTGATAGTACACGCAACATGGCAAACATGCAATATCGTGAAGTCAGCAAAATTAAATGAATGAGGAACGGCTTCAACGCATGCCTCAGTTTAAGGCAACAGAAAGAATGGCACGGCCGGCCGTCGCAAGTTCTGATCGCGATCCAGACTTATATAATTCTTGGATCTTGGCCTTCGTAGGTCACCGAAACAAGGCTAACATAAGTTCTAAACTTTGTTGTGGGAATTAGCCGGGCTTGGCTGATCAATCTCGAGTACACGGCTGCGACGTGCTCAGTGCTGTGGGAACGGCTGTTGAATAAAGAAGACACAGGATGTAGATTAGTAGTACCTGCCTTTATGTAATTTAGTCTTCTGCTTTGTTTGCTCTGATTCATGGATTTTATTAAATAAGGCTCTTTGCATGTGCAAATGAGACCACAGTCTTATAATGAAATCTCGGAGAAGAACAAGTTGCTTTTTAACAACAAAATTAATTTTATTCGGAATGACTTGTGCAATAATATAATTCGTCTTCGGCATGACTTAACATTGGCAGAATTTTTTAGCATGGGTAACTAGGAATTCAGTTGACCCGGCATGAGTTGCCTGAAAATCCTTACTAGGCATCTTCAATAGATAATAACCAAAATTCTGTAACGTTGACTGGGCAGATTTTCATCATACAGTATAAGAAAAGATGCAGCCAGACGCAAGTAAAGTCATAACGCATTGCGAGTTGAGTTAACAAAGATACAATCTCCCAATGTCTCCAATTCCTATAACTTTGAAATAAAATGGTAATGGATGTTGAATTCTTTCTCGAGATTCGTTCCAAGACCACATTCATTTGTAACGATTCTCTAAAAGAAATTATTTGTAACAATTGTTATGAAACACTTTCTCTTAACACAATTTTCTCTAAGTATCTCGCACAAACCCGGAACGCGATCTTTAACTCGTCATCATGCCGAAAGTTTATTTACTGAACCCAGTAAATACAACTAGAACTTGCAAAATAATAAAAATGTGGAGTAGCACAGAAAAGGAATTTTGCATTCTTTTTCTTGTCACTTATCCAAAACAATTGTTTTTTATTATCAAAACCGATTCAAACTTACGTCATATTTGATGGCATGTCAGGCCTTCATTTTAATAATTTGACATGCATACATCTTATATGACATCGCTGTGGCCCAAGAAAAAATGCTTGGGCCATTATAGTGCATGACCTCGCAGTCGCCTTCACGAAGCCTCTTACTGAACTTTGGTAAGCCTTGTCGACATTTTCTCGCCGTACCAAATCCGCACGTCTTGTTTTCAAGAATGAATGTCAGCAACTTCGGGCTGAAAGTAACTTCGTGTAAAGGAAATCTAAGCGTATCATAAACAAGAAAATGACACATTACTTGCAAAGGGGTCGAATTATTCAAGTTGCTTTAATTTCATTCTCATGAAAGTGAAGAGTCAAGTTTCTTCGTTGAGAAATTGCTTCGGTTGGTGTTTTAGTTACCTACTACTGTGAATAAGCCATTTTTGTTTTCAGTCATGTTCGTACTCGTAAACTTTTATTAGTATTGTGCTCAGTAAATAAAAAAAAATGTTTAGTACTTGTATTTCTACCGATGCAGCATTTTTTTCGTCAACTTTATCATGTTTTTCTAACCAAGTAACGAAGTAAGTGTGGCTGTGTCTTGTGTTATATCCGAACAAGGAACCTTGTCTAAATTCCATGAAATGAGTCTACGGAGGACATAAAGAAGCACGCATGCGAATGTACAAAGGCGATCTTGCTTCGTATGTTTGTGCCAAACGCGGTCATCATGCCATTCCGCCTCAGCCTCTGGAATTTTTGTCAACGCTTGTAGTGAACATTCTCATTGCCGTCATTGCTGAGTTTGCATATTATTACTGGAGTCTGGTCTCATGGTCGCTTCCTCAACTCAGATTTCATGCTGTTGGTTCGTTGCTCTACTTAACCTCAAAACGATGAGACTCAAAGGTTCAGGTTGGTTTTTATCATAAGGGTTTTGATGCTGCTCTTGAATTTTAATGAGGGTAGATTGTAGCAATTTGTCCTCACTCCACGATGCCCGCCAATATTTCCATTGTTAGGTAGCACAAAGGTCATGACACACACACAAGAATACAAAACTAGAAATGGAAGCATCAGACAAGCATTAGCGTTCTTCTTGTGCTTCATTTTTGAATAGATGGTTAGCATAACATGCAAAATAAGAAACTGGAAATTGGCTGATTTCTTGAGGGCGTGACTTGGCATCATCCGTCGCATTCTCTCATTTTCCCTTTTTCATTTGAATTTCTTTACAGGTCGAACCTGAACGTGTCTCTTGGAGATGGTAGCAATTATTGTCCGTGTCGTCAGATTAAAATAGATTGAATAGTACAAGAGAGGGTGCATGTGCATTAATGCATCGGAATGAGAACGTGGATCGGACCTTTGAATCTTTGTTTTTTAGTTCGCATTCGGAGCCACGTAACGCAGTGATAATGTATTACGTACTTAAACTGGAAAAAGGGACCTTCTCCTTTCCTTTCTTGGTATTTGTGTTTACTGCCAGAGTGTGTTCACCTACGACTTCATGACTTTCATTGCTACTGTGCTGATAGTGAGTTGTGAGTTCATTCCTTTGCTGGCCTGGCCTGGCCAAAGCATGAGAAAATTCATGCCTATTTTCAGTCAGCCCATTCAGTGCAATATTACGTAGCTCTCATTTCACGGCTCGTCTCACTCCTCTGTGCTTTGCTTTTTAGCTACATTTATCTCTCGGCTCGTCTCAGTTTGCTCTCACAAGCATTCGATCATTTGCACTAGACCGGTGAGGTTGTCTAAATATTTTTATTGTGATTGGACTTTCTTTATCATCCGCCATCCACCTGTGCTGTGCGTCTGCATATGATTGATCTCAACAAGTTCCAGCGGAAGCCTTAACCCGTGAATTAAACCGTCTCAGCTTAGAAAGGTGACGAAAAGTGAGAGGTTCTACTGTTCATAGCGCAAGGTTCAAAATATTAGCATTTTTATAAACGAAAGAATACCACTGATTAGAAACTCTTGCCAACAAATTCAGCAATCTGCAATGAAATCAGCCTCGAATGAGCCCGTTTGGAAGTTTTGAATGGTAGAGGATTCCAAAATACTGGCATTCACTGACTCTTGAGTCCACCAAAACTTGACGAATTCTGCTGGACACGCAGACTCACACGCACATGTGAGCTTTACATTTTACAACGAGTGCAGAGTTGAAGCTGACGCGACTTGAATTTCAAAATACTTTGATAAAAACACTACTATTGAGCTGGCCAGCAATCACTAACCTGAACGTAAACGTCACCTGCTGCTACAGATCCCTTCAGAAGAAATTCTTTTAAATAAAGTGGACACGGGTCGAGTTGACCGAGCGTCGGAGATGTCATCTTATCAAGCCGTAAGCCCAATTTGCTTTTGACCTGTAACTCGAAATTTGATCCCACGTGATCTTAGCCCCCTGCACTTACTGAGATCTTGTTCCATTGCATAAAATGACGGGAGCAAAGTCCTAAAACGAGACGGTGCGGTAGAAGTAACCTGAGTCATGAGCTTACAAAGTTGGAAGAATCACAAACATTTTCCTTTTGACTTTGGCGATTGTAATCCTTCATCCTTCGAAGCGTTCGATCATTGTCTACTGTGGTTTTCCGAGCAAAATAAGAAAACGCAAGATAGGCTCTGGATATTTAGGAGTCAGACAGGCCAAACCCTATTCGATTCTGGTCTTTTTTGCGAGTCTCATAAAATTTTGAGAAAAGACAATTGACCATTCGATTAAAGGTTAACTATTCTCGCATCGCATCTCTGGACCCGGTAATTACTTAATGTTATCTAATCAACGAACCTGGCCAAACGATAGGTTTAATTTAAAATCACGGCATTCACCCAAGATACTTATTAGAGGACTCAAAAGCATTTGACCAATTATTGGATCAGCCTCCATTATCAGATTTTTTATGATTTGAGTTAATATTTTCTATGCAATTTTCTTTTAACATGTGCACGCTGGGTGACAGCATCGCTCTCCGATGATAGAGTTGCGTATTTTCGACTAATTGTGCTCGAAGCTCCGTGCGGAAGGTCCATTTTATAAAGCTCTATAAAATTTAAAGGTCGTATAAAACTGTGACTCATATTCGAGGTTGACGTTCCATGCATGATAGTGATTCCGTTGTTTTGTTGAGTTGGGTGACAGAGGTTGTCGAAGCGGCAGTGACTATATGTACGTAATTTCGGTCGCAGGAAAGTTGCTTCAGCTCTTCTTTGTGTCGTAGGGTAAAGTTGTTATAATAATAACGTTGAGGTGATAAAGAATCTCCGTTGTAGAGACTTCGGGAGTTGTGTTAGAACTGAACCTTTCACTAAACCGTGGTTGGTTGTATTTATTCAAGCTCCAAAAGCAATTAAAAGGACGCAACCTTTTACAAGTAATAATTTCCACGACCCAGAGTTCAGTGAGAAACTGAAAATGAAGAAACATAAGGGTATGCATTATGCTTATGTGAATTGCTACTGTTTCCCTAATCCTTCATTCTGTTAAAAATACTAAGCCCAAAATATTCTTACAACTTATTCCTAAAACAAAGTCCAATGTCATAAACCAAAGTCGAGCCAAACCAGTCTAATTCATGTGTACACAAACATGCATTATCTCAAGCTGGTCCTCCTCTTGCCTTGAAACTCGAACTTGTCTCGGATTTGTGCACCGGTCACCGTCCCGTGCATAGGACTTTGTCCTGTGCACATTTCTCCGACAAAAGTACTGACGCAGTATACTCTATAAAAGTTAACGACAAAGTCAATACCATGACAATTGACCAGGCCAAGCTCTAACAAGGTTACTTCGTCTCTTGTATTGTAAATGCTCTTGAAATCGTCGGAATCGGAGTACATGCGCAGTTCATTGTTCCGAAATTTAGGAAACTCGGTTTCATGAAAATCATATCTGGATCGACGTAGACAACAGTCTGATAATTTAGTGGTAATTTGTCCAGATACATTCGCAAATACTACTGAATACTCAACTACTCGATACTGAATGTGGTCCCGATCATTTTCGTTCCGTCACAGAAAAGGATGATGTGCATTAAGGGTTGGTTTTGGGCCACAATTTTTTATTTTTGCGATCAATAGGCCTTAGTCCATAGAAAAAAAATCCGTCCAGACCGGGCTCGAAAATTTGAATTTCCCGGGTCCCAGAGCCGGTTGAAGTGTGATCCTCGATTTTTCAACTTTTTCCTGGGCGGTGCTATCGGGTCACGGTCTTACCATAAAATAGCCCTATTTGTATAGGTCACACCCCTGGAGGACCCGTCTCGAAATTCCACCCCAGCTTCGAGTTATGGGGGTTCAAAGTTTTTGGCGAGAAACTTTGAACCCTCATAACTTTTGTTTGCATACGAATTTCAAGTTGGGGTAAAGTGAGTTTTTCATCTGCCATCAAGACCTACAAAATGAGGTAGGTTTGGTTGGTACACAAGGCTACCTGTAGAAATTAGAAATTCCGGGTTCCAACTTTGAGAGTTCATAACTCACGACCATTAAGGAGTTGAATGATGGGGTATTGTGAGACTAGATTCTACTCCGAACGCAGAAAAATAATTTCTATATATAAGCCATTGACGTGGCCAGGATTTGTGGTTTATTTAGTAGTGACCAGTAGAAGTGTGTCTCACATTACCGACATCGAGAATTGCTGATGTTGAGGCGCACCTCTTAAGAGGGTCAACGGTGCATACACAAGTTCCAATGGCTCCAAGAATACTGGACTGATATCGCCAGATTTATACAAATAGTCTGCAATCTGATCGAAGTACTTCTTGTCGTATGTTAACAGGACTACTTCCAGGCTCTTCCATTCCTTCTTCTCAGTCAGCACTTTCTGGTTTCTCGGACTCTGAAGATAGTCCCGTTCCATGAGCAGCAAAGATTTCAGCATCACTTGAAGTTGTTCGACTTGTTTCGTAGTCGTATTTTTCTGATAGTGTCTGGGATTAGCGGAACCTCTGTCACTGTGTTCAGGTTCCACACAAATAGCGCTGACGATAGTAACCGGTCGGAGAGAATTTGGTTTGAAGCTAAATTCGGAGTTTTGAAGGTGCTGAAGGGAGAGGTTTTTCAACAGGTTGTGAGTGTTGTGTGAGGGTGAACATGGAAATTGAGAAAATTCTTATCAGTGTACAAGCGATCAGAAGAGCAATGATCACCGGCCGCTTCACAAGCGGCTTCTTTTTCCGGTCGACTGGAATACCCGTGAATGTATCCATCGTACTCATGCTTCTTGAATTGACTTGTGATTGTGAGTTGGACGCTCGGATCATGTTTAAAAATTGCACCAGAAACGAATATAATTTTCAAGTCTGAGTTGAATGATTTGAATTTTAGAGAGAGCCGATTATTTTTGTGTGGGGAAACTAACGCACAGTTGTTGCTGCGAAATTAAACTAATCAAATGATTTCTTTGATCGTTACAGGCTCTGCCAGGATACTTTGAACTCTTTCCACGGGTAATTTCTAACAAACCCAGACGAGACATTATACCCAGCTATCCAAGACACCGCGATAAACTCAATTTTAATGGCAGCATCAATTCGGATGAGTCGCTGATCATAGACGAGCGCTGGAATGGAGTGACAAAAAAAGTTTGCATTAAGCAAGTTGGCCACCCGTCTCATTATCCTATAATTTTCATCTCGAGCTATGTCTTCGCAACTGTCCTGGAATTAAGTTTTCCAGTTAACATCCAATGGGTTTTTTCGTTTTCGTCATTCTTGGACAAACTCGTGAGTATACGATTCACCGCAGAATGTTTCACTGACAAATGTGAAAATGGGAACATCGAAGGTCTGCATTGCCATATTAAACCTTGCCCATCAGTCACTGAAATCAGCATCACCACTAACCCGGTCAGGCAAGGGATTCCGTGGCACGACGAACGCGTAGCAAATATGACTAGAGCAGTCGATGCAATACTGGATCGTGCAGGCAAATACTTCAAGAATCTTTCGTACGCCAGTCTTCAACTGCCATTAAATGCCAAATTGGAGGAGTTCTTACGAAGAATGCCGAAGTTGAACGTGCACTCCAAGGAGAAGAGGTACCGCTACGACAAAGGAGTAATAATTTTTATGACACGATCTCCAGCGCAAGAGCCCCTTCGCCTTCCTACATCGCCTGCTGAAAACGAGAAAACAAGGCCACCCGTGCCAGAAACTACGAGCAAAGGAGGGCAAAACGGGTCAAATACGGGCCCACTTTTCAATGCTGTAAAGCGAGCGCAAGATACAAAAGTTACGATAAAGAAGGAGGCAGTAGAAGATCGAATTCCTCGGCACGTGCGTTTTCCAGACGCTTGTGAACCTCGCCCTCCAAACATCAATATGTGGCGACCAGCGGCAGCAATGAAGAGAGAATACCCGTCACCAGAAAGGAGTTCACCGTATCCACCAATTGTGACGCAACATAAAGAGCAGCAGGCCACGAAAATAAAGTTATTTGTACCACCAGGATCACCCGTTCAAGAGAAATGTGCTCAAGTTTCTCCCTCGCCTGAACACTTAAGTGGTCTTAACCACGAGGCTGAAATTGATATCGATGACGACGATAAGCGGTTGGTTATTGATGAAGATGGCCCCACGACGAAACGAAGTACTGAATCAGATTCAAAAGCAGCAAAGAATTCACCACTTCCGGCTTTCTTACGTTTTATGGAACCAGGTCGTCTCGACAAACTCTACGAATCAGTTCCTGCCGCCAACAGCCCGCGAAATGGAAAGTCAGAGGGAACAGCTTTGAATTTGGCGAAGTCAAAGCCAGCCAAGCGGAACTTCGATATCACAAACAAGTCCATCCAGCCCGAAGCTGGTACAATTGAAATAGATTATGATCACGGAAGGGCGAAGAAATTCTCTGGCAGCGCAATTTCTTTTGACAAGGCTTCAGTGGTCCACAAGCAGTAATTGCAACTACGAGCGAGCAGCAAATCCGTGCACGTTCTTCCTACGACTGATGAAAAATACGACCTATTTTCTGCTGACGATGACGACCAGGAAATGCACACGCATTATTCCAGGCCACACTGAGATTACATTAATAAATTAGCTAATTACCCGTGAAGTCAAGCAAACCAGTGACGGGAAGTAACTTTGAAACTAACTCATATATTTAAGGAATGTAACTTTCAGCTTGGAGTTTTCATTTTGACAACATTTTTAATACAATATTACAAATAAATTTACAATGTACGTGATTCTTACTCCAGTGACTTGTAATTGTAATCCTTCGTAGGCTTTTAACTTGTAATTTTAAAAATTGGGAAACAAGACTAAATACAAGAACAGTATCGCATTTCTTCATCCACTCATTGTTCACAAAGGTCTGCGTATTGTCTGCGACTACTGTCCATTGTGTCCAAATAAAATATTAACTGTTTAATCCAGTCCAGGCGCAACATCTGGCAACCTGCAATGGATTAAATTTACTTTCGGAGACCGAGCCGGCTTTTTTGCTTCTCAAGAACATGTGAACAAAGGCTTTATGCATACACAAGAAACACAAACCATTTTGAAAGCAGGTTGAGGTTGAGAGAGCCAGACTTCAACCAAAAGGAGGGAGAACTCTCTTCCCATTTCTCTCGCATAAACATTTACATTTATTGGATTCATCAATACATGTGAAGCAGAACTCGCGTGGACGAGGACGCCGGCACTGCCCAATCCTAGCATATGAACTCTACCTGGAGACTTTGGAGGCTGGGTCACTTCCAAGTGCACAGTGAAAGGTAGGGTTCGGCTAGTTCGATTGCTTCACATTTAAAAGGAACATCAAACTGTCCAAATCGGAATCGAAGTTGATCCACGTCCACATCAAGTAAGTTGATAATCTTTGAGACTGGAGCGAAACCAATGCTTAACAGCTAACCCTTAGAAAGGTACTAACTTGCGTCTTTGGCTTTTGAGGCAGGTTCTCATCAAAACAGCTAACCATCATGCCTGAGGACACTGAGGCTTCAGTTGCTCCAGTCGCCGAAGTCATGGACAAGGACAAGGAGAACAACAACGAGGCTGCTGAGGATAAAGCCGAGAGCTCGGATTCGGAAGACGAAAGCACTGTAACTGGCACATACATCGTGGAGAAGATTTTGGATAAAAGAATGATGGATTCAGAATGGAAGTACTTAATTAAATGGCAAGGATGGCCGAGGTTTGTAAAATTTATTAGTCGTCCAAGTGGCCTGTAGCAATGAAATGATGGAATTATTATATTGCCTTTTCGGTACCTTTTAGTTACACTAACACTTGGGAACCGAAGAGGAACTTGGTTGGATGCAACGAGAGACTGAAGGAGTTTGAGGAAGTTTGGGAGGCCAAGCACAAACGTAAACGCGAAAGAGCGATGCTAGAAGAAATTGAATGTTTGGCCAAGAAGGAGGAAGAATGTAAACTTGCAAAATTGGCTCCAGAAGATCTAGATCAAGGCGCCATGGTCGTTAGAAAGGAGACCAAAAAGAGAAAGCGTCGGTATTAAGATCAGGCGATTTTCCTTGCGGGTTCACGACACTCACATCAACTCCAGCTTCCATTCAGCGCATATTGCATTCAATTCTTTAACTCTTAATCAACATGTACCTATTTCAGCATTCTTCTCAATAGCATGCGAACTTGTATTTTACTTGTACATGAATCTCAGAATTTCTTTTAATTAAGATGAAAATCAACCATGACCAGGCCAGTACGCATGTAATGAATACTATAGGTAAATCATTGGGCTAATAAAACTCTTTCATTTTCATTTCTTTGATAACTCCAAAATTCACAGGCGAAGGGCTAAATTCTTCTTTACTTGAGCATTGAGCACGTGCCAGCAATAATTTGCTGACTACTGACGTCTAATCAAAGAGTAAGAAATACACGAGCATTTTTCAATATTAGAATTTGAAGTGAAGATGCTTCTGAAGTTTGTCGAAGGTGATTTCGTGATGCAGCACTTTAAGCAGCGCGATTTCAGGATCCATAAAGCGATTCTCAGCTAAAAATCTCAGACTATATTTCGCTCTTCTGCTCTGCTCTGCAGGCTTCAGCAATATGAAGTTCATTCAATTCACAGAATCAGACACAACACGGATTTACTTATGTTAGCCCAGCTGATTGATTGCTGACTCACTCAGATTCAGAAGCAAAATATGTATGAATGTCTTCTTGTCACCATTTAGCACGACATCCTCTTAGCCGACTCTGCTGAGCTACATTTTTTTCCTGCGAAATTCGTACATGTTTACGTAATTCGAGAAGGTAGACGCTGGCTGCAATTGCAGGTGTCTCGCGCCTCGTTGTAATTACGCGTAATACACGTAAACATTGACGGAAGATCCAGTTCATAGTAAACAGTCTGCAATGAGTGTATTTACATTTTTACCTGGAATTTAAATTGCAACGCGAGTGCAAAGAACGAATACACTATGCAGAGTATTGTACACTGACTGAATGTTCATTAACTTATGATGCCAGTACTTTTACGAATAATTATCCCTAATTATTATATTCATTGGATGCGCTTCGAGACTATGACAACACGATTCATTCAACCCGAACCTCATTTCTCATTCATTGCTCTGCATAAGCTAATACTTAAACAAGCTTTGTTAAGCCAGAGGTACAGAGTTTGCACAAAGGAGAACACGTCGAAGATTAATTGATAACCATTTTGGCAACTGGCTAGTGCCTTGTGTATTATTCCTCAATGCAAAATGTTCCAGAATATTGTGAACATTGGGACGTTGAGACAGGCATTCGCAACTTTTACGGGTGAGCTTGAACGAAGGCACAAGTAGATGTGTTGCTGTCGTGGTCTTAATTGCCGTATTTGACCTATTTGGTTCAGTGAATCTCGGTGTACTTGGACTGGGAACGGTTGTGGGATGGACATCAGCCGGTCTGTCGTCTCTAGCGGTGGACCTGCCCAGCATTGGCGTGACCGAAAAATCATGGATTGGGTCGATTGTTCATGTGAGTCATTAACAGCTCTTCGCTTCATGCATCAACTTCAATCTCACGGAAGGATTGATTTCTAGCTTGGGGCTCTGCTCGCCTGTCTGCTGGGCGCGTGCACAATTGACAGGCTCGGAAGGAAGCGCTCTATGATTCTGTTCAGCTTCCCATTCTTAATTGGATGGATCATTCTTATTTTAGCACAAAATGTTGCAATGGTCTACGTCGGCCGATTTCTCACCGGTATGATCGATCGATTAACGCAATGTTTAAATTCGTACGTTTTACGATGAATGTGGATTCTATTTAGGATTCTCGGCAGGATTTTACGGAATATCTGGACCAGTATTTGTTGGAGAAATCGCAGATGCAAAGATACGCGGTTTCTTGTCTAATGGCTACGGCGTCTTCCTCACGTTGGGTATGCTCCTAAGGTGAGATGAGGAGAGAATTCTTCGATACCTAAATATAATTTTTAGGCTGTTACTGATTTCTGCAGCTATACGTTCGGGTATTTTTGGAATTGGCAAGTCATGTCGATCTTGTGCGCTGGAATACCTGTTCTGCTTCTTGTGCTCTTGTTCCTGATACCAGAAAGCCCGCGATACTACGTGCAAATTGACAAGCACGAAGAAGCATTGCAGTCACTTTGCTGGTATCGCGGCACGAATTTAGAATCTGAAGTGACGGCAGAATTAAATGAGGTATGATTTCAAGCTTTACATTAAAATTGATAGGAAATTGCCAAGTGGATCAGCATCGGCTCATCTTCTTACAGATGAAGAGAAATTCAGAAGAGCTGAAAGCGACTAGCAAGAAAAACATCGCACAAGACCTCATCGCGCCGGGCTCCCTTCGTCCACTGTTAATCAGCATTTCGCTCGTCGTTTTTGAGCAATTATCTGGCTTCCCAGCCATTGTCGCGTACACAGGCGAAATATTCAACTCAGCCAAGCTGGAAATGGATTCAAACCTGCTGACAATTGCATTTGGAAGTGCTCAAGTCGGCGCGACGGTGACCTCCTCCATTGTGGTGGACAAGTTTGGCCGTAGGATTCTCCTCCTTCTGAGCCAGTTCCTAAATTGCATCGCACTGACTGCACTGGGTACATATTTTTACCTTCGATACACAGACACAGGAGCCGTGGACACAGAAATGCTGGGTTGGCTTCCGCTGACTTGTCTCGTTCTCTACATCTCGTCATTCAGCGCCGGCATTGGACCGATCTCGACGACGCTCATGGGCGAGTGTTTATCTCAGAACACGCGTGGCGTGGGTGCGGCCATTTGCACAGGAGTACTGCGCATCATTGCATTTACCGTTGCGTTTGGGTTCGATGGAGTCGCATACCAATTAGGGATTGAGTGGTGTTTCTGGATGTTTTCGATTGTTTGCATCACAGGTGTGGTGTTTGTTTACTTTCTTGTACCTGAGACCAAAGGCAAGAGCCTTGAAGAGATTAGACAGCTGTTTCTGAATTTAGTTTAGCCTGCATCTAGACTAGTTGCTAAAATTATAGCTATCAAATATCCTCCTTTAACTTTATGCCTTTTATAACAATTTGAATGTTACACGAATCTATTATCACAAAGTGTCAGTAAAACGACTTTTGGTCTTTGGACCTAATCATATTCATGACTGCTTTCGTTCATTACGTTTACAGCCGCATCTACTTCTACTTTTGTCAAGATCTTCCGGGCCACAAGTGCGCTGGTCAGCTGATCGCGGGCATTGCCGATGAAATTGTGTTGCAGAAAGGCTGGCAGTCCATTCCTATTAGATATTGTGTACAATGGAACTCGGAAGTTGCCAGCCACTTCACGGCCATGCTCTTTACTTGACAAGCTACGCATCTCCAGAGTCTGCAATTCCTCTAAACTTAGTTCGAGAGTGAAGAAATGGGCGAAGAATGGTGCCCGGCCTGGGGCCGAATGAGTATGGGTGAAGAGGTAGTCCGCAAATGTTACCGCATGTTTAGAACCGTCGTAGTTCAACTCTTCAGCCAACTCACGATTGAGAGCATCGACAACAATTTCTTTAGCCTTTTCCACTGATACTCCAGCAAGGGAAACGTCAACTCCACCTCCAGGAAACCCGATCTTACCATCGAAACGAATGTGCATCTGCAAGTAGACGGCCATAGTAAATAAGTTTACATGCAGAAAAGCAGGAATCTTACCAGCACAGCTGCTCGTGGATCCAAATCGTCGATATCCAGGCCCACAAGCGGTTTATGAAGCTTGCACCAAATGAAGCAATGAGCTCCATGTGCTAGTCCATTACTTGGTTCAGATATAGACTCTTCAAAGGAAACTTGTTTCCAGTTGGCGACCCTACTGCCCATTATTACAGCCTACAGCACCACAGTAATGACTTGGGCTAAAATTTAAATCTCGCAGTGGTGAATGGTAGTGAGTGGCAGTGGTGGCTGTGCATTATAAACTGAATTGAAGATTGTACTAGCAAAAGCCATGCAACCCGGTTTGTGATACATGATACAAATCCTTTATTAGTTACAAATTACAAATGGTCTGATATAATTAATCTACATGTGATTACATAATAAAGTCAGACACTGTTATCATTTACCATACGCCTGTTCCCATTGCATGTCAGCCAATCCGTTCGTCAATCTCTGAATCACTGGGTCCAGATAAATGTCCTCTTCGATAAATTCAATGTTTTCGTTCAGTTTCCGGACAAATTCTTGTGCCGGTGTTGACAACTCTTGAAGAATGGAGTCATTCCCGTCCTGAAGACGACGAAGCTCCAAACCTTGCCTCACGGCGATCATCAGCGCCGCAGCGACCTGTTCTGTCAGCTGAATGACTCGCATGCAATCCCGAGTCGAAATGGTACCCATGCTCACTTTGTCCTGATTGTGACATTCTGTTGATCGTGAAAAGACAGAGGCCGGCATTGTTTGCTTGAGAGCCTCAGCAGTCCATGCGGAGCAAGAAATCTGGAGTCCTTTCAATCCGTGATTGATAGCTTGTCTCTCGCCCTTGGCGCCGGACAAATTCGCTGGCAGCCCATTGTTGAACTTTGGGTCTACGAGAATCGCCATTTGACGATCCATCAGGTCGGCGACGTTTGCAATCAAGCATTTGAGGCTGTCCATTGCGAATGCGATGTGGCCACCATAAAAGTGAGCTCCATGATACACTCTCTGAGTCTCCACGTCAATGATAGGGTTGTCGTTGGCCGAATTGAGCTCATTCTCAATGACCATCTTGAAGAAGGGCAGAGCATCCTCCAGAACGCCAATCACGTGCGGGGCACAGCGCAACGAGTACCGGTCTTCGATGCGTCCAGATTTGCACACGTCCTTTCCGCCTGCACCTGGGCGTTGAAGGTCTTCACGAATCCTGGCGGCGACCGCTATTTGGCCGGGATGCGGCTTGACGTCAAAGAGAACTTTGTCGAAATGGAAGTGATTACCATTCGAAGCTTGGACCCCGAGTGAAGTGAGCCGTGTGGCGAGTCGGGCAATTTGCCGGCCGCGAAGCCAAGCCAAGCAGGCAACTCCCGTCATGATCGAGGTGCCGTTGATCAGGGCAAGTCCTTCTTTGGGAATCAAGTCGAGCGGTGACATTCCAACCTGGAAGATCACAAATATTAAAGAGCCGCTCATACAGTGATGTAAGTGATGAATAGTACTTACCATTTTGTAAACCTGCATAGTCGGATACACTTGGCCATTAAAGAGCAATTCTCGTTCTCCAAAAATTGCTGCGGCAATGTAAGTCAACGGAGTCAAGTCTCCACTCGCACCCACGGAGCCTTCTTTCCTGATCCTCGGGAGCATATCCAGCTGCAAGAACTTGACAAGATGGGCGAGCAGTTCATATCGTACTCCAGACGAACCTCGGGCTAATGAAACAATTCTCGCCGCTAAACAAGCACGCGTTTCTTCAGCGTTGAAGTAATCGCCTGTGCCGGTTCCCTGGTACGTGATCAACTTCTTTGGCAATTCTTTGAGCAGCTCGTTGGAGACAGCAACTGTACAGCAGTCCCCATAGCCGGTATTCACGCCGTATACAATTTCGCCAGAGTTGAGCAGATTCGTCACGATTTCGGGCCCTTTGCAAATCTTGGACTTGAACGCTTGGTCTTGGCCCAGTTCGACTTCAGCCGACCGCTTTGCCAGCTGCCCAATTTGCTCGATGCTAACGTGAGTAGAGTCAAAGACGACCTTTTCAATGGCTGGAACTCGACTGTCGCCCATTTTGTCGTATATACGGCGCTTAAAGCTAAAGTTTAAAGTAAGAGTTGATATCAGGGTGCTGGAGTGTGAAGAGATGCTCAGCTAGAACTGAACTGAACATTTTGACACCGTACCCGGTATTTAAATGATTTAAAAACATGTACTCAGAAATTGGGAAGGGCAAAGTGAGCATGGTTTGCGACAGTAAATTCATGGGAACTGACGAGTCGCAATTTCGTGGATTATTTGGGATGGAAATATGAGCAATTCTGCAGTCGGACAAGACATTATCAGTATGATTCATGACATCAACATCAACACCTGAAAGCGCAGGCATAAGCATAGAAAAATTTCCTTGTAAACTTCGGTTACGCAACACTCGAAAGTCGCGCTCATTAAAAAAAACACAAGCGGCAGTCTTTACCAGTGAGCAGGACAAAATCTGGCTAACCTTCATAGCGCTGTATGCCGTCGGCAGCTTGTTACTCATTAGCCCTAGTATTCATAAGTAGTAAGTAGTAGGTTTTACGGTGGCGCATTCAAAGTCAGAGCTCAGTCATGACGTTCATTCATCATATTCGCGCAGTTCGTGTGGAATGAGTGCCAGACGAGTCTGCCCGTTTTTTGCATCTGTAAATCTTATGCTTTATTTATAACCTGTCAAATTAGTTGTCCCGACTGCTTGCTTTTCCAATTAATTCAACTGTTGAATTACTGAATCAATGAAATCTCCTGACATTCGTGCTAGGTACAACAACAGATTTTAACTGGAATTGGAACAATAGGTGTATTTGAACAAGAGATTCAGACACTTGCAGATGTGGATTATGATACATTCATGTAATTCAAATGTGCATTAAATAAGCTGCAGTTTTTATTACAAACTAGAATCTAGACAAGCATTCGAAACAAGAAATTATACATAAAGAAACCTACGTACTCTTTGCGGCAGAAGGGTTGACTCATTCGGGTTGGCATCTGGAGTTGTTGTTTCAGGAGCAAATGTTGTTGTAATCGGACGGGTTGTCTTGAATGTGAACGTTGCAACTTCGGGTCTCTCAGTCGTAGTAGGTGAAGGCGAGGATGGGCCGGAAGCCTGCGTCACAGGCTCGAGCATGGGTGTGCTCCCGGTCGAATGTTGACTTTGCTGCGTTGTTGGGCTGGACATCTCGGCCTCCGGTGTGGGCTCCGAAGTTGATGAACTCGAATTCAACTCCGCAGCTTCCGTGACTGGGACAAGAATCTCTGTGCTGGAGACGGGTTCTTCAGTTGTGGATGTGACTGTAGACGTGACAAGCTCGGTTGTTGAAAGCTCCTCTGTAGTTGAAGATGGTTTCTCAGTTGTCGTTGGCTCTTCAGTGGTGGGACTTGGAGATGGTTCCGTGGCTGCACTCACTTCTTCCGGCATGGTGGATCCCTCGGGACTCGATGATGGCTCCTCCGTTGTGCTGACTCCCTCAGTGGTTGTCATTTCCTCTGGCATGGTGGATTCCTCGGGACTCGATGATGGCTCCTCCGTTGTGTTTGCATCTGCTGTCGAGGGCATTTCCTCCGTTGGCGGGATTTCTGATGTGGTCGCTGGCTCGTCAGTTGTGGTACTGACCTCTGTGGTTGAAGAATTCTCGTCATCTGCTACATTGATGTCTTCAGATGTCGAAGCTGACGCTGGATCAGAAACAGCAGTAGTCGATTCAGACGTGGTGACATATTCAGTTGTTGAAGACGTTTCAGTTGAGGGTATCTCTTCCTCCTGTGTCATTGTTGAAGTTTCTTCATTTGTTGTACCTGCCGTCACCGTAGTCGGTTCCTCGGTGGTAGAAGACTCTTCAGTAGTTGTGTATGGCTCTGTGGTTGTCGAAACCCCTTCCATCGTCGAAGTCTCAGCAGTCGCAACTTCTGTTGTGGGGCGCTCCGAATTCGAGGTTGTGGCTTCTTCAGTTGTGGAGGACTCCGGCATCAACGTCGTGGTTTCCTCTTCAGCTGTGGAAAGTTCCGGCTCCAACGTTGTGGTACCTTCTTCAGTTGTGGAGGGCTTCGGCTCCAATGTTGTGGTTTTCTCTTCAGTTGTGGAAATATCCGGATTTGTGACTTCAGATGTGGGTGATTCAGAAGTAGATGTTGATAAAAATTCTGTTGTAGACACTTCCGAGGTTGTCACCACCTCCTCCGTTGTTGTGGAGGGCTCTTCCGGCACCACCACTGCTTCAGTCGTTGTGGATGGCTCTTCGGAGGTTGCCACTTCTTCAGTGGTGGTCACTTCAGATTCTGACGATTCTGTGGTAAGCACATCTTCGGTTGAGGAGGATGACTCTTCAGTGCTCGTGGGTGACATTCCTGAGGAGTCTGTGGTGTTGGGGAACGCTGGTACGGTTGGAGTAGGGGTCAGTGTTACGGGGCAACATTTGACTCGAATATTATTCAACGATGTGTCGTCACCTGTAACGTAAAATGTCAAGATTAGGCAAGGACTGGATTTAGTTCGGATTCTCCAAGTCCAAAAGTGGTTGACTTACTCAATCCCTGATAGCCTTCCACCTGAAACGAAATCATATAGTTAACTTAATATTTGATGCTTCGGCTTAGATCACATTGGCGCATAATAGGGCCTCATGTCTACCTGTGTTTGAAGCCCGCAAATGGCAAATCCATCCGGGCAAAGTTGTGGTGCAGTATAAGCCGACTGCTGATAGTAATTCTTGCCCTCATCGTACCCTTCAATGATCTGGCCGTCGTTGCAAATCAGTTTTAAGTTGATGGCAGCCACGTCGTCCCGAAATGATCCCTGGTATGCTTGTGACTTGAGCTGGAATCCCACTGCGTACGATCCCTGTTGAGCATTGCACCTCTGCATAGGGCCGAACTCTCCAAACCGCCCGATTTTACTCATAAGGCTCCAGAAGAACGTCGGATCCTTGTCCCCGTTGAGTCGACTACAGAGAAACTGGACTCCGTTCAGCGCAGTGTTGTCGGCTCGATTTGTTTTCTCCTCTACGGCGAGTTGGAAGCTGGTTACATACGTGCTGGCAGGGCATTTCTCCATTTCGCCCCATTTACCGAAGTTAGTGACTTGGGGCGACTCAAGAATCATGCTGTCGTCTTGTTCCTGTGCCCGCACTATGGCCAGGCACGAAAGGCTGATGAGAGATACGCTCAGAATCATTTTCAAATCCAATAATTACAATTCACGAACTGGGGCCATGCTGCTGATATTTATATGCATCTTCCTCCAAAATTGTCATACGAGTGCATTGATTGTCATTGGGTCGGTTGTGCTTGGCATAATTTGAATTCGAGTCAATGAGACGGGTTTATTTTTGTCGAAGCTGCATTGCGCATTGCACAGCAAGGCATTGTGGAGGTTCCAGAATTTCCTTCACCTGACTGCCATATTGTCAGAGTACTTCCAGGAAGTGGAACCACGCAACGCAATGTCACATTAACTGTGCTGGCTGGTGTTGGTGGATGCTGTAATTTACAAGTGCGAATCTGCATACAATTGGCAAAATCGCATTTATATGCAAATTGGCTCGCGCCTTGAGCACGAATTAAGTAAACACCATTGACACCAATGCGCAAGTGTTTTATTCAGTGCAGACTGCAGCTTCTGGTCCTTTCAGGCATCAGACTCTGATGCCGAGCCTACAGTCAAGATTCAAGACGTCAAAGCCTTTCAATGCAAAGCACCATGATTATGATTAACGACGGGAATCGATTCTTAATTCACGACGTCTCTTAACGACTAAAATAGAATAGAATACAAACTAATACATTAAGGTCCACATCCGCGGAAAGATTAAATTAAATGCAGTAAATGCAAATGCAAATGCGAACACAAAAAGTATCGAATTTCCCTTTCATTATAATCAAAGAATGTTCCTATTTACACTGCGAAACAGCTTGCCCACTGCGTGTCTCGAAACAAGATGAAGCAGCAGGCGTACAGAAGTACCACACGGGTCAATTGTCAATTAATTTGATGTATCACGATGCTCCGTACAATGCAATGCAGTGCAATTAAATGCATAGCCGTCAAATCGACATCTTAATTATCGTACGCGTATCTTCAGCCTGAAGCCACGATTCATGAAGCATGATTTACATATTTAAAATCTAATGCATGAGTGCGTCTGAATTGAAGACGATTCTTACAGTCTACAGTGTCAATTACTTTGATCGTCGACTTTTACTTTTCTCATTTCTACACGCGTCTGATTCTGATTGCAGACAATGAAAATTACAATTGCAAGATTCGATTTCATTGTTAGCGGTCAGTGATGAATGCTAAAAATAAAAGCAAACATATCTTTCATTGCGTGTTTGGTCCCAAGCTTAATTGGACTGCGCTCGGCGATATTTGCCAGTTGCAGCAGACGTCGACGCCATGCAAGTGACACTGTCACTCTTACAATTAGTCGCCCTTTCTGCAGTTACGTTTTCGTCAAATTCGTTTTTCTACGGTTCGAATTCAAGTTGGGAAATTGTTCACGGAGACTCGATTGATCGTACAACACAACAGTTTCAAAGCCGTTTCAAGTTGCATCCTTTCGCCAAATTAGACGCGGTGAGATTCAGCTACTGCCTTTGTGACGGTGTTGATTGTGTTCATGATTGCTGTTTAATTTTAGCCCCAGCTTATTTCCTTTCGTGGGTATCTAGCGGAGGTCCATCGCCTCGTGACGCAAGATGGATTTGTGCTCGAACTACATCGAATTCCCCAGGGAAAGGTCGCCAGTATTAGTACTTATTCACCGTTTCTGTCTGGAACCCGAAACGTGACAGTGACAGGCCGGTCTCCGGTGCTTATACAACATGGTAACTTCCAGTCCTCAGTCGATTGGCTTCTGAATGAAAAGGACGACAATTGCTTGCCACTGCTGTTAGCGAATGTCGGGTACGATGTTTGGCTCGGCAATTTTCGTGGAAATCTCTACTCAAGCAAGCACGTCAAATACAAGAATACTGATCCAAAATATTGGAACTTCAGGCAAATATTTTCAATCTGCGCACAGATTTACTCTTTCTAAATTGTTACTAATTACGCATATTATGTGATGCAGCGCACATGAAATTGCCGTCTACGACTTGCGTGCAATGATCGACTACATTTTGTGGACAACGAATCACAGGCAGCTGCACTACATCGGGTTTTCTCTCGGGACAACTGCTTTCTTTATGCTGCTGGCGCATTCTCCTGCCTACAACTCGAAGATTCGACTTGGAGTGAGTTTGGGAACGGCCGTGTACCAGCACCATTCAAGAATGTTGAAAAGTTCGTGCGCATGGATTTCGTTTCTGGAAGTAAGTCCTGCAACTTCTTATATCTATGATTTTCAGTAGAACTTTTTATTATGTGGTCCTCTTTCGCTCTCGTGTTCCAGGCTGCTGTCCAAGTCGCTGGTCATTTTCCAATTCCTTCTCCACTGCTCGCTAAATCAATTCGCCGATACATTCCTCACTTATGCAATCATCGCACGTTCATAATCATCCCCAACATTTGCTGGTTGATGTGGTCGCTCAGTTGGGGCTTTGACGGCCTGCAAATAACAAAGTACCGAATCTCTCTGCTGCTGTCCAAAATTCCAAACAGTTCATCGTCGAAAACAGCGATCCACATTTGCCACATTGTCAACAGACAGGCATTTACGTACTACGACTACGGAAGAAAGAAGAATTTAAGGCGATACGGATCGGCAGTCCAGCCTGAGTACAATTTGTCAGCTGTCACGGCTCCAATCAGCCTGTTTTACGCTCCGAAGGACCTTGTGTCCGTATTGGAGGATGTGAATCTCTTAGCCAGCCAAATTCCCAATTTGGTCGACTTGTACCGTGTTCCGTACGCACGATTTAATCACATTGACTTTGTATTTGCGAGGCACGCCAAAGAATTAGTATACCAGCATGTTCTAAATACAATGGCCAGATTCTAAGTTCGTTTGAGTATTTTCTCGCTTGGGATTGGAATGCCAGCTCTATGGTACCCAAACGCATGGATTAAAAGCTGCTTAACTGCCTCGGCCGTTTTTGCGACGTCCTGTGCCGTCCCAAGGGCAGGGTTCACTTCCACCAAATCCATGGACACTAAATTGCCGGATTGGTAAACTTCTTCCAAAATTGCAACGCCTTCGCGCAGAGTCAGACCACCAGGCACTGAATAAAGAAACACGAATTTGACATTTTTCGCTTCTTCTTACACACTGTCAATTATTTTACCTGGCGTGCCTGTCGTCGTGACCTCATTCACGTCAAGTGCGTCGATGTCATAGCTGACATGCAAGGGTAGTTTACGCCCTGGACAGATTCGGTCCAACGCCAACTGCGTAACTTTCCGAATTCCGTGCAAGTCGACATCTTTCATACTGTACGCGTGTATGCCCAACATGTTCATGATTGTCCTGTTTATAGTTTTCAAGAAACATAACAAAAGTTATGCGCAAAGATCAGATCGCAACCAGGACGAAAGTTAACCTCTCTGCAGGGTCCACATCTCGCAGTCCAATGTACGCGAGATTTGCGGCAGTCACTCGCGGCGTGATCCAAGTGAATTCAGGATACTTGTCCACATAGCTTGTCAGCTCCTTGAGCACAAAGGACAAGCTCATCCCGTGCATATTTCCAGAGTAGGATGTTGACGGTGTATTCAAGTCACAATGAGCGTCGATCCAAAGAACTGCCAGGTCATTATGGACGGAGGACGCTCCGTGCAGTGTACCGATTCCAAGTGAGTGGTCGCCACCCAGCGTCAGGCATATTCGCCCCTCTTGAAGCACTTTCGCCACCGCGTCTGACAGCGTTTTATTCACCGCTGCCACATCCTTCAGATTCTTGGGGCCGGATGTTGTTTCTTGCTTCGTGTTTGGTGGAATGAGAATGTCGCCATAGTCTTTGACGTCCTGCCCAACTAAAATACGATTGAAGACCAAATGACCGGATGAATGTAGGACTGTTTATGCAATCATGAATTTGAGCCGTACCTTGATCTCGAAGGACTTCTACGAACCCAGAGCTTCGACAGACCTTCGGACCGTCGGCCACTCCGTGCTTTGCCTGTCCTCGATCAATTGGCGCTCCTAGCACACCGATCTTCAACTTTCGGACGGAGCATTGTTCGCCAGCGCTGCGTGCTGCATTTAAACTGAGAAATCGGCTACGTAATTGGGCTACATTTGAGCTGGTGACAGGCTCAGTTGAATTTTTTGTCAGTACAGTGTGGAGCTGATTGCTGTATTTAAGGAGACGCTTCGACATTGCCATTTCCGACACACTAGAAACGGAACTGTTTAGCTCACTGCGATGAGATGTCAAAATCGAGGAAAAAGACCGGCGTGGTGTTCTGAGATGCTGACTCAACCAAATGCACTGCTGTGCTGTCTTGTAACTTGAAATGATCTCAGTGCGTTCATGTTTGCTTTTTATCTCTACTATTAATTTATCGGTGGTCTGTGTCTGGCGCATGATGCTGATTCTTGCACAAAAGTTGAAGTGACGATTTATAATTACACAACTCGAAGAATATTCCATTGCATAATCTGTGCTTACTCTGAAATGGAATGGAGCCTTCTTTGTCGTGTCATCTTTCGATGGGTAGAGTTAATGGGATCAACACCAAGGCTTCAATATCATCGCTCATCACCTCACTGCTGTGTCTTTCCCCTGAGACCTGATTATCTTGCTTAGCAGCTGAACTTTGACCTCTCATAGTACATTCAATATAAAGAATGGAATTCTGTGCTGTGTGGTCGGCATGATTCATATAAAGTGTATGGATGGATTTGGTCGCCTTTCTGTTGTTAACTATGAGCACGCATCGACTTAATTTTGGCTGTAGGAAGTGTATGCGGTTGAATTCGGCGGATATGACCAGTATGAGCTTCCTCAACTCGTAATTCCAAGGTGTGGTGCCTTTTGCCCTTTTCATTACGCATTCTGAATTCCAGATAGTGACAACAATAAGGCGGGTGGGCTGCTGTAGAGTCAAGTCGCATAATGCATTTAATCAAGTTTGTGTCGATTTCCAAATTAATCCTTCTTGCATCCGCGTTGGCACACACAAGCACAGTTGCGGACGCCCAAGAAAATGTAAGTGCTCTTTGGTACTGTTCATAGTTCTATTCTTAAAATCTTTCAACATTTCGACACAAAGTATTTGTTGTGACTAGGCGGAACCTGATGCCGACCTTGCCAACACATTTGGAAGAGTTGGGTCGCCTGGATGGGCCCCCAGTTTTCCTGGTCGGGGCGACGACGAATTCATTGAGTACGTCAACGAGAATGAAATCGATTCCAAGCCATCATCTTCTCATCCTCCTGCACCGGCTGCAGTCCCAGCGCAGCCACCTGTGCCACCGCCTGTGGAGCCACAGCCAAACACGCCCGCTGGAAGGAACGATCCCGATATTTTTGAAACCACGCGACGTTATGAGCCTCCACCAACTCCACCACCAAAGCTACCGTGGTACAAGCGTATTGGAAATTATGCGAAGAAGAAGTGGAATGAGTTCAAGTACAGATGGAGAGGGTATACACCGTTGTGAAGTGCAAACGCAATTTGCGTCATTCGAAATGAAAGCTGAATAATAATAAACAGATCAAGTGCGAGTGATTCTCGTTCCGCATTGCAAAATTACGGTTAAGATAGAATTTGGTGGAGACAATTTAGTTAATATTTGCATTGAATCCACGAAATCGAGCACTCATCAATGAGTTTGCCCCGTTTGCAGTCTTTCGTGTGCGTGTGGTTTTTTGCGATGTCTCATTTTGCGTTCTTCATTTTCTTGAGTTGCGGTTGCATTTGCACTCAGCTTGCTGTGCTCGCGCTTGGCTCGCTGAAGGACAGCGACGGCGACTACAGCTCATACCTGCGAAAAATCATCGTGCGCAATGGGATCATACCTCAACTGATTGACACGGAACCCTCCGCGTTGCTCCACGTTCGATTTGACGCGACGCGAGTTTATCCTGGAATGGAACTGACGCCGACGGATACGAAGGACGAGCCAAAGTACTTAAATTGGAAAGATGCTGGTCCCAGCAAGTTTCATTCTCTGCTTATGATTGGTAATACAAACACAACGTAAATTCGGCTCTGACAAATTCTAAGTGAAGAGTAAAGCCTTGCATTGTGTAGATCCTGACGCTCCGCGCCTCGAAAATCCCACGATGGCGGCGTTCAATGAAGAATCGAAATTGCAGTGGCAACATTGGCTTCTCGTCAACATTCCAGGCGCTGACGTGAGTCAGGCAGAGACCTTGTCTGTGTACGTCAGCCCAGGCCCGGCACAAGGTTCAGGACTCCATCATTACGTATTCCTCGTTTTTGAGCAGCCACAGAAATTGCAATTCGATGAGCCGCATCTGAGGTATCGCTCACCAACAAATCGGTCAACATTCTCAGTGTCGTCGTTCATTACGAAATACAACTTGAATCCAAAACCAGTTGCCGGAAACTTCTTTCTCTCTCAATGGGACGAGTATGTTCCGATTCTGTTCAAGCAAATGGACGCTGAGGCAGCGAAGGAAGAATCTGACCCTGGGAATGGAGCTGGTTCACGAAGAAAAAGTGCTCATCTCTTTTTGCTATTTGTCTCTTGTTTAATGAAGAAACTGCTCGCATGATTTACGACGACTAGGCGACAGGGTCTTTGTGTCTCAAATTTTATGGCCTCTGCTGACACAGCGACTATTTTGGGTTTTCATGTGCACTGAACTTAAGTACAGTTCATGGCATGGCACATCCTTTATCATACAAACATAAATTGTGCACACTGCCACTGGCTGATAAATCAGCTCTCTTGATGAACCCACATGCTGATGACTTTGTTAGTTTGTTAGCATACGTAATATGGACGCAGGCTCACAAACTTAAATTTCTGTTGCAGTGTCATTAGCATGTGCATCGACAATTCTCATCCTCATCAGTGCTGAAGCTTTTGTTTGCTTTAGCCTTGAAATTTTGTTTCATTTCATTACAAATGTAAATTAGCAACGGTGAAGCAAAGTCAGACTCTTGCCTTGTGCTTTTGTCGGTGCTGGTGTCAGTCAGATCCAAATGACAGCTGTTCGAATCTCAATTAACTCCGGCGCAAGTCTATCGGCATTTTGGATTGGATTTCAATCACTTTAAATAATTCCATTCTCACGCGCATCGCGAATCTCGTTGATTTCAAGACTTTTATTGTGTTAATTCAAGCCTTGTTTGCTGATAACAGCCACATTTTTTAAACCATTGCAGTCATACAATAGAGACTATACACAAGTATACATTTCTCAGTTTGACCACAACACAATCATTGTTGAGGTGCTTTTTCCAAACTACCCGTCTGAATGCTCTCTCACTGTCAGGAGTGAAAGTGTTTGATTCGATGGCTGCTGGCTGGAGTAACCACCGAGAATAATTCCTAGACGAGAAAATTCGCACTTATTATCGAACTTTATCTTTATTTCCTCGAATCAGAACACTGAATAGTTAATTATACTTAGCTAAGAGGGGCAAATTACTTTATGTCCGAACTCTAGCTCTTCACAATACATAACTGAAATCGTAACGACTATTTTCACACAAAGAACGTACCACGAGCACAAAGAACACAATACAAAACCCTCCACTATAATAAGTGCTTATTACAGTGAGCCGTACAAAGTATTACAAATGCGAAAAGACATGAAATCATACTTACAAAAGTCTCCATACGCACTCATACATTTCTCACATTCCACAATCATCATGTCATTCAGAGATAAGTGTGGTTTTGAATCGAGTAATTACTATTAACGGACTACCGCAGACTAACACAGACGCAAGGCCCAGTTAGTTGCGGAATGACGATGGTGGACTACGGCTCAACTCGAGAGAGACCGACCGCCGCAGCTACGAGAAACAACAACAATGGCTCCGTGCGCGTGCCAGGGTCAGTGCCAGTAGCACAAGAGAGGCTGGAACTGAAGAAAGAAATTGGACTTGTTGAAGGAACGGCCTTGACAATCGGCTCGATCGTCGGATCAGGTAAACTAACTTCCCAAGTACTTACGTTAATATCTGCCTCTTACATTGCTTTTCTTGACTGTGACAGGAATTTTCATCTCACCGAAGGGTATCGTCGAAAATGTTGGCTCCGTTGGTCTCTCCCTGATTATATGGGCTGCATGTGGGCTCATCTCTATTGTCGGCGCAATGTGCTATGCGGAACTGGGAACATCGTTTCCAAGCTCTGGTGGCGAATACCATTATTTGTACGTTGCATTCGGGCCACTGCCTGCATTCCTCTTCATTTGGGCTTCAGTTGTAATATTCGTGTAAGTCATTTCTCAACAATTTCTGGCTGTTAAGTTTAGAATTCAAGTACTTAATTGCTGCTGCTGTTAACTGTGAATTCACAGGCCATGCAACATTGCAGTCCTCGCGCTCTCGTTCTCTCAGTACGTAATCAAGCCGTTCTTCTCCTGCGATGACGCCGTGCCAGACTCGGCCTTGAGACTTCTGGCTGGTTCCGCCATTTGTACCGTCATATTTGTGAATTGTGTCAGTGTCAGGCTGGCTGCCGCAATACAAAATGTGTTTGGAGTGACAAAAGTGGTCAGTCTGGCCTTCATCGTTGTTCTTGGAATCATTGCTTTTGCTCAAGGTTGTTAGTACATTCCGCTACGGCTAGCAAACGCACATTGACTAAATTGATGCTGGGCGGTTGCAGGAAAAACGGAGAACTTTGAGCAACCTTTCGAAGGTTCAACGACAGCCTTTGGGAGTATTGCATTGGCGTTCTTTTCTGGAATCTACGCATTTGGGGGCGCCAATACATTAAACTGTGTCATTGAAGAGGTCAAGAATCCATCCAAGTAAGGAACTTAAAATTGAGATTCTGATGCCTGAAAGATTCTCATGAATCTGTGCTTTTGCAGGACTGTTCCTCGTTCTATTTACATTTCAATGGCGATTGTCATCGTCTTTTATTTATTCGTTAACGTCTGCTATTTTACTGTGCTGTCACCAGCAGACATGATTGCTTCCGACGCAGTCGCAGTTGTACGTACACTATTTGATAGGCTCTCAGCATTTTCATGAAGATAATTTGGTAATTCTGACATCCCATGTTAATTAGTAGCTTTTTGGAGACAAAACTTTGGGCTCGGAGCTGACGTGGATTATTCCGGTGTTCGTCGCCATTTCAACATTTGGTGGACTCTTAATTAACATCATGCCTTATTCAAGGTAATCTTACGCTTTACTGTCGGTCTACTGTGAGATGTATCTGTATTAAAGGGGCTTTGAAATGATCTCCGATTTGAGACCGCGTTTGTTTTCCTGTTATTTTCAGAGCCATTTTTGTTGGTGCCCGAAACGGGCATTTTCCCGAAGTATTGTCGCATGTTCAGGTCACTCAACTTACGCCAATGCCGTCCTTACTATTCATGGTAACCTTTCTGATTACAGAATTCTTGGAATGCGTAAGATACAACCAAACTCATTCTGTATTTTTAATTTTAGTGTCTCCTGTCACTTGTCTACCTTTCCATCACCGATATATTCCAACTGATCAACTATGCTGGCTTCTTATACGCGGTGGTGGCTGTTGCGACAGCAGGCGCACTTTTGTATCTACGTCGCACACGACCGAATCAACCCCGTCCCGTCAAGGTGGCCTTGTGGGTGCCGATCTCTTACTTGCTAGTCTCACTCTTCCTGTTTCTGTTACCAATCTACGAAGCACCCATCGAAGCAGCTGTCGGGTGTGCCATCGCATCAACTGGGTTGCCCGTCTACTACTTGTGCATTCGCCAGCCAAGAGTTAAAGCCTTGGAGAAACTTATTGAATTGCTCGACAGATTTCTGGAGTCGTGGACAATGTCCATTCAAAAGCTGCTGCTGTGTGTCCCGGCAGACAATGAAGAAGATGAGTTGATTGTGGCTTCAGTACCACAGTCGACAAAACTTTAATCTCAAATATTCAGTAAGCTGATTATAGAGGTTTCAGTTGTGAATAATAAGTGCCGGAACGCCCGTGCCCGCGTCCACCCATGCTTTTGTGAATATGAAATATGAGTAATAAACGGTTCGCCTTCATTGACACACTTACTATTAGTGTTAATTGTTCGCAGTAATAACCAACCAACCCGTTTCAACCATCAGTCTTTAGGGAAGCTGGAACAGGAAGAGTGGACCTTTTGTACAGTTTTACATGTGACTGTGATTTAATAATTTCAAATGACAAGAAGCTTTGCAGATTGAGTTTTTACAATTTTGCAATGTTCGACTGGTCTGTCCAGTCTAGAGCAGTGTCGGACTGGTTCCAATACAATTGCAATTGAATAATTAGTAGTATGGCGATGTTTGCACGTCGTAAACTCCCTTAGCGCTACAAAATGGAGTGATCAAGCTGTAAAATCGTTAGAAATTTTACACGGGCTCAAGTTGAACACTCACCTTGAAGGGCAGTATTCTCCGAATGGAATGGCAGACGAATCCGAGACACTGAAGGCCCTGATGGAGGGATCCAAGATGGACTTTGCAAAGTACTCCACTGCCAAGTTGTGGCTGCAAAATGTCTCGGTTCCGTCACATCCTGGTTGTGGGGCCTTTCCACCGTTTACCAAGAAGTCGGCCGTCGCGAATGCGCCGGAGTATCCGTAGCCTCCGTCGTTGGTGTGAAGTGAGTCCACGAAAATTGCGTCCGAGTCGTCGAGACGGTCTTTCTTCGCAATTCCTTGGAAGAGTGGACCAGCAGCGTCGGTGCCTGTGATGCGGCCGATCAGTTTTCCTGTATTCTGGTTGTAATGATAGCCGGCAATCCCCGCGATGTGAGCGCCCATGCTTTGACCAACTGTGTAAAAGATTGAAGAAAGCGTTAAATTGTCCAAGTTAGAGACTCGTAAAAAATACGTATGCAAACCTATGTGGACGGATTCTGGACCGAGAGGAAGAAGGCCGTTTGTTTCCAGGAATTGAATGAATTCGAATGTTCGTTTTCCAACCACTTGGGCGTTGCCCTTCACGTTCGCATACAAGTTGATGATGAACAGATCGACGTTCGAAGCTGGAATTGTCGCCTTGTTTCCGGAGAGGTGGCCCCATTCGATGATGACTATGTTCGCGTCTGCCGCAAATCCAGCTCTCAAGTACGCTGCAACGATTGAAAAATAACACAATTATATGAGCGAATTTAGTTTCTGCACAAATAATTAAGGTTAGATGCTTGCTTGTACGCTTACCGTCTTTTATAGCTTGATCAGTGGTCAGATTTTGCATGAATCCACTCGAGTACAGGATCAGACGCTTGTTTGGATTGTATCTTGAGTTTCTCACCGATTCAACGTCATTGTACACGAGCACGTCGTGGTCAGTGGGATTTCTAGAAGTTTCCATTTTGATTTATGAAGCAACTCGCATAAGTGATTTGCGATTTACGAAAATGTTGCAAAATCTTTACCGTGAGTTAGGGAACAGGTAGAATCCAACCAATTCTGGGTCCTTGTGAACGCCTTCTACGAGCACTTCAGCATCTTCTGTCTCAGCACTTGGAACCACGCTTTGACAAGAAAAGGGCACAATGGCCAACAAAGCAGCGAGCACGAAGATCGACTTCATCTTGACTGACGAACAAAAATTGTGTACACAACTATTGAGTCAAAGTTTTCGGGTGGTTTTCGGAAGCTGAGTGGTGGGCAATGAAGGTTTATTCAATTCTTTTATAAGGACGCAGCAAAACGCAAAATCATCGTCAGGCTCAATTGATCTTCCGTGATTGCTATTTAGGATGAGGATAACAGATCATGAATTGATTTATGATCAATGATACAAATACGTGCATTAATCACGAATCACGCTTCATGATTAATGCACGTATTTGTCAAATATTGCTGAATTATCGCACGTATTTCGGGCTATAATTGTCCTAGACATTGACCTCGGACGTCAAACGGGCCGAGATCGATCATAAATTCCGGCCAAAGTATAATCATACCCAAAGCAAATTGTTGATTCTACTAATCAAATGCCAATTAAGCAATAAAACTGCTAAACTCAAAAGCGAACCGCGAGTGATGAAACGCTTGAGAATTCAATCTAGTTGCATTGATCATGTTTTCAATGGTAATCTGGGCCATAAAGTAGGTTCGGCGTTTCGGGTGGAAAAATTATGAAGTGTGAACCTCAGCGTACTGAAAGCGGGATTATGAATGCAGGATGACCCTGAGCACTGCCACTACCAAGTTCAAGATTATGTTTGCACGAGGCAAATTTAAAGACCATGGCGCAGTTTTGTTAACAAACTCCTAGCATTTATTAACACACCTACATTGCAACATTTGATGCATAACTACAAAATAAAAACGATTATGACATAGAATGACTATTTTAAGGCTCATCCCGGAAAAGTTAAGCTAATGCATTTAACAACAGGTTTTGACAAGGGAATTATAAATACACTATTTGTTAGTCAGGAATCATGTGTATTTCAACATCATGTGTTTCATCTGTATGTTTTCTGAGCCCATCCAAGTTTGGGAGAACATTGACGAGATCGGAAGAAAAATCATGGTTCTTGTCCTGAAATCCGTAGCTGCCTCTTCCTGAGCCGTAGGAACCGCCAAATCCGTAGCCACCACTTGTGGCATAGCTACCACTGTTGGAGCCAAAGCCACCTCCTTCACCGTGGCCGTTCCAGCCTCCGCCGCCATAGCCATGGCCACCACCGCCACCAAAGCCTCCATGTGAGCCATAGCCACTACCTGAGCCTCCTTGCCAGCCATGCCCGTGGGAAACCGTGGGGCGAGGTGCAGAATGTTGATAACTATGATGCTCCTGTTGAGGCTCGCTCCAGCCTCCTTCAAAGAACTTCATTATTCCAGAAGATTCAGCGCTGTGAAGTAGTTGACTCAGGAGCACGCCAGTGGAATGCATCATGTGCCCCTGAGCTTGTAGAATTTCACTTTTAGCTCCCAGTAGACTTTTTTTCAGCTTAAACATTTGTCTAGCCATGTCCATGCTATGCTGCGCCAAAGACTCTTCTTTGGAGCCACCGCCCCATCCGCCACCGGATCCACCCCAACCGTAGCCTCCTTGACGTGCCTTGAGCTCATTCATTTTGGACAACGTGTGCCACAAAGAGCCACTTCCGCCGCCGCTGCCCCAGCCAGCTCCCTTTCCCTTTGCTTTTCCCAATCCCAAGCCCGCGCCAAGCCCCACGGCTGATCCCAATCCCAAGCCTGGGCCAAGCCCTGCTTTCCAACCCGTTTTCCAACCCGCTGCCCAGCCCAGCAATTTCTTCATCTTCATCTTTTTCAGCTTCATTTTTGTCATCGGGTCAAGACAATCGACTGAGTCGGGGACTAGGAGCAGTATGAGCACGAGGACAAGGAGGGGCAGGAAGACCCACTGAAGCCATGTCTGCAACAAATTCCACTAATTTAACGAACCGTAATTGTCAGCAGTGCAATCTTACCTTTTGGTTTAGCACCTTCATAGTTTCCAGTTGAGCAGGACACAAGAATAACGGGCACTAAACTAAGTCACTGTTCATATTCGCTACTGCTCACTGCCGAGCTTACAGAGACCAACTACTCAGGCCTGTGACTGCCATTGTTGCAAATTTCGACTGCGTCTAGAAAGAAATGACATGAGCTTGCCAAAAAACTTTCTTATTTATAATTTTAATGATTATCTAGATTAAATACCGCAACTAAGTAAAAGAAGCGATCTCGTCAAGAAGTAAACCCACAATCGACGCGTAATGGCCGTGCTGAGCTGTGCTATCCGTTATGTGAACGTGTTTACATTTTTATGAAAGTGCAAGTGACACATTACACCCATTTGGTGAGGTGATATGAGACATCGACATGCACCTCGAGTACGAAACGAAATGGATCGGCGTGTGGCTGCGGCTGCAGCTTGTGACATTTCTTGCTTTACACTCCAAATCAAAAGTAGTGCTGGCACAATGCTCAATCTTCGTTGTAACAAGATCAACAGTTAAACATACTCTTTAGAGTAGAGACCGCATTATCATTATTGTCAAATTGCAAGTCAGTGGCAGTATAGCAGTGTTAAGATCGCGTGTGACCAACCATTCGTTTATCTTAACCTTTCCGGCAAGATTGCAGTCATTATTCTCGTAACCCAGTAATAAACGTTATCCTTAATCGTGAATCGTGATGTGAAAGGTTGCCTTAATCAATGTGCAATGCGATCGATGATAACATACGCCTTAATGTTCAGTATCTGTCTGGCAAGGAGCAAGAAAGTTGGCCTTATCTCTCGTTTTGACGAAGTGACGTGACGAACATTTCGTAATTAAAACCGTAAATTGCGTCGACCGTGTCGGGTCGAATCCGTCGAGTGGCTTTTACGATTTGCATTGTGTTTGTGGACAGGATATGCATTTGTCGCAAGTCTGACCATCACGCACAAAATTCAGCTCTAGTTAACGCTAACGTCATCGTAATAACTTTATTCACGTGTTAATCGGATGGATGGGTTTAACACTACAGCTATTATGTAATGACACTAAAGAAAAGAGAAATCAAGAGGTCGGATGCCAGGACTGGTAACAATTGCATAATTAAAGGAAATGTTCTGCGTGTGATTGCAGTGGCTTCATCATTCATCGTACTCTGGAACCTGCACGGCCTCGTCGTAGTCGGCGTGCTGAATCACTGCTGGCACGGGCACTTCAACATCCCTAATCACTTGCACTGGCGCCGGAGTGCCTGCGAACTTGACTTGGTTGGCCTTATCGGACGCGTCTTTCTCAGCAACCTCCTGCAAAGAACCTCGAATCTTGTCGATTTTATCCAGTATTCCCTGTATTTGCTTGAGGGTTTTTGGTGTAGAACATGTTGAACTCAACGGGCAAGACCTGAATCTTCGACTGAAGCACTTTGCTAGTCCCGAAAATGATAAATTGCATCAAGCTCAACAGTTGAAGCCGATCATTTCGCAGAACTTCAACCGACTTTGTGCAGTTGAAGGCTGAATTCGTTTTGCAAATTCTCTCAAGCTTCAAATAGCGGTGAAGACTAACAAATAATTGCTCTTTCACAATGGAGGAGACGAGCTGCAGGATTTTTACGACGTGAATTTGCAGCCTTTCGTCGACCAGTTCAGCGACGGTGACCGCACTCAGGACTATGGCCTTAGTTGACGAACTTCTCGCGGCGCATGTCGTGAAGACACTTCAGACGGTTACCGTCATGTCCAAGGACAGGTTCTTCGACGCCTTCATGAGTTCTTAAAGTTTTGAAGATATTACCAGACCTTGCAGGTTAATTGTTGCAGGTTGTTAAAGAGTTCGATGTTCTTAAGAATGACCAGCTGCAACTGATTAGCCTGATGCATTTCGTGGTGTTCGGTACCAGTTCTGTATTCAAGAAAAAAAACGATCGCTGGAGGAAGAATTTAACATGTTTTACATCAAAACAATCAAACACACCGAAGAGATTTATGAAAAAGTTCATCAGGCGTTGACACTCCGAAAGAAAGAAGAGGAAGCGGTTGGCACGATTGAAGGTCCTAAAGAAGTCGGAGCTGCTGCTCCCGAGACAGAGAAACCGAGCGATGAACCCGATATTGATTAATTAGTGTTTATTGTAATCAGATCACATTTTCTTTCATTGTAAGTTCACTTGAGTTTAATAAACTGGGTTTGTTTAATGTGAAATTGGCACTGGTTTGAGCCTGATTTTTTGACCATTCTTAACTCTGCCAGTTCACCATGCAGAAACTGGGACCGTTTGGTGGTTGGACTTGATACCCTCTTCTCAACAAGCGGCAACGATGCTCCTCCAGCCTCGAGGCTGCTGCCACCGTGTCATTCACTGAAGCATTGGACCTGAAACATATTCAGCCAAAATTAATGAAGACCATGGTGAATGAGAACAGTGAACATATACTCATGCATTCAGATTTGTACCAAAGTCTCTCTGCAGGTGCAGAGGCTCTGGGCCATGTTCGTGGAATGAGATTCGTCCCGTCTACCATTTCACCCCACATGGCTGGACCGCCTCCGAGCACGAGCCTCTTCTGCTGAAAGCTGCCGGTGAAGTTATGCGGATCACAGTGGTAGTACTCCATCCAGTCCTCTCCATAACTGATGTAATTCAGGTACCAGCACGTCGAAAGCACGGCTTGGTACCCTTGTCGAGTGATATTTGCCAACTCGTCACCGTGCGGGTACGGATCGTTCTTCCACACATGCACAATTGTGCTTTTGTCAATTCCCACTTTGCGATCATACACTTCTTGCCACACAAGCGCTGAATGATTGCCAGAGAATGAATGCACAATATCAATTAACTTCTGCATATGGTAGTCTTCCAGTCTGGTAAAGTCGGTGCTATAGTTCATTTTCTTCATGAACTGATTGATCAGTGGGTTGGATTTCCTGCAGTCGTGTCATTAAAAATGAAAGCTCACTTTGGCGCAGTTGAACTGATTTACGGGCCGTAAGCGAAAGCTTACCAGCATGTTTCCGAAACTTCATCACCACCAAGGTGAAAGTACTTGTCAGGAAAAGTTTCCACAACTTCTTGAAACAGTTTCTGCAGGAAGTTGTAATTTGACTCGAGTGAAACATCGATAGGTCCAAATTTTCCATTTGGCTTTCCTTCTTTATCATAGCATTTTGTCAGTAAGTCAGCCTGGCCAGGCCCCCAAGACTGAGTGTGGCCTGGCGTGTCAAATTCCGGAACGACACGGATTCCACGCACTCTGGCGTACTCCACGATTTCGCGCACATCCGATTTGGTGTACACATGCGTGTATGGATGATATGAACCCTTTTGACTAGGCAATTATGACGTGTAACGATTGTCAGTAAGAAAAATGGATGCCAGAACCGTTCTGATTACCTGAGTTCAGGGAATGTCTCACTTTGGAACGGGAATGCCTGATCGTCGACGATGTGCCAATGAAATACATTCAACTTATTCATGGACATCAAGTCAAGAGAGTCGAATAAAGCTTTCTTGGGCAGGAAGTGACGAGATGAGTCGAGAAGCAACGAGCGGTACGGAAATCTCGGGTAGTCGACAATGACCGTCGATTTGACTTGAAGCTGAAAGGAATTTCATGGCAGTGTGCCTTAAACAGTTAGCATCTCTAAACAGTGGTTCGTAAGACTCACGGCCACGTAATCATCAGTTGGATGGATGAGTTGGGAAAAGGTTTCCAATGCGTGCAGAATTCCCCAATTGGAAGAGGCGATCAAAAGTGCTTCACGAGGAAGGTCGGGCGTATTGATCTTGATTTCATCTTTGAAAAGTAATATGGTAAGCGGTGAGGGAAGTGAAAGTTGATTCAAGCAGGAGACTCCTACGACTTACAAGATTCGTCCATTTCAGAATGTGGCCAGTCTTCGCAAGGTGCCATTAAGTCAACGCCAACGTGGTCCAAGTACCCCACAAAGCCCTTCTCCGCCTTCCAGTTATGTGTTGTGTGATTTTCCGAGGCACCGTGACTCCGGAGCACTGGGACCATCCCGTTTGACTTCAAGATAATGGAATAGTAACGTTTAAATGCATCTTCCAGCATCGGACACGTATTCCGAACAATCTGCGCTCAAATTAAACATTTTAGCAAACAAACATAATTTGAAAAGAAGGAGACCAAGCTAATAGAAAGTTTACCTTGAATGTGAAATGTACAGGACGAATGATCATGAAATTGTCTCCATAATTCGCAATAAGTTGTGGCTTCGGCCATGGCTCCCCGCTAGTCGCCTTGTACAGTGGACCAGGGCGTTTGAGGTTTCGTGTGATTGGATCATAGTGCGCGGAGCACTGATGGGAAAGGAAACTGATTAGTAGTACAGGGACGAATATTAGAATCAAAATTGCTGAGCCCCGAAAACACATCATCACAATTAATTAATTGCGCGATGGCTTTATGGCGTGCTGTGAACTGATTTGAACCTATACGAGTGTCGCTTGCAAGAATGCCAACATTACTGAGCTGTATTTTGTTGTCAGCGAAGCGAAGATTTGTTAGCAGATAAGTTGCATTAGCTTTCGTCTTCGAGCGTCTGTTAGTTTTATTTTTATTGCGTTGTAATTGACTTGACTTGGTACACGAATCACGGAGAGGTCATCGAATCTATTTAGAGCTTTTCATTTGCTTACAGCGTGGCAACAAAGCAGTGCATGCAATGTAACATGCAGTTTACTGGGACGTGATGATACGCATGGGGAAGGAAAACTGAAATCATGTATGATCAACGGTTCTGGTATTACTTGAGTTAATTCCTTGTGCACTGTCGAGGTGAATGATTGTTCATCTTAATCTGTTGTGCAATCATTGCGTCCGAATTTGTGAATAATTCACGGAGAGTTGATTCAGAAAATACAAGCCATAACCAAACCTTAGCCTGAGTGTCATTTCTTTCATCATCCTTCCGAACTTCCCATAACCGACATGTATTCCTAAGTTGCAAGTTGCAGTTAATTGCTTTACAGGCCAGATATGGTTTCAGAAAATAATAACGAAGAAAATACCAATATCCAATAGCACCATAGCGAGTCAGGACGAAGAGTTCTTGAAAATTCATGGAATGAACTGGCAATTTGCATCGCATTTACTTGTTGGGATTTAGTTACATGAGTGATCATACGTCATATAGAGCGTTACGCGATCATCTGATCGGATGATCAAGAGTTTAGGCTCAGTTTAGAAACGAAACTTGTTACACGACCTACACTTTAGCAATAGTAGCCAGGACTTAATTATTTCTCATCTCGCCCCACGCCATTTGTACGTTAATTGTAATGATCCAGAGCTCGCAACAACGTTAGCGCATGCAAATTATCCTGTGGCTTATGCTACTTGTGGTATAATAAATGTTGTGGCATTATCATTATTATTAGCATGACCCTGTCTTGCTAATGCTGCTTTACATTCTTTGGTTTGGGTTGTGCAATGCACATTACGGTTTCATTATGTCAATTCTCCGTACTCTACTTGTGTGTTCGGCGAGTGGAACCACTACTAAACTTTGGACCGTGTGTAGTCAGAGCCTCAGAGCCTGTTTACATTCAACTGAGTTCGCACTTTGAATTTGAAAGTTTCCACTGCCTTTTCCCAGCACCGTATAATTCCAGTTTTCAGCCGCACCGTTATAATTTATTTAAGGAATTCTTTCTGTGAGTTCAGTGTTCTTTTAGTTTCACCGCCCCGAGCCACGAGGTCGGATTGTTCCATTTTGTTGAAATACTGAAAAAAGCAAGACAAGACTTAATTTTTACTCAGAATCATTTCTAAGTTTAAAATCCTTTCATTTCAACTAATTCCTCTTTTATTTCAATTGACGCAAAAATGAGTGGGCAAGCGATTGACACGAATTGCATGACGTTGACAAGATTTGTTCTAGCTCAACAAAGGAAGCTTGCACCGGAAGCAACAGGTGACTTGACGCTGCTTCTGTCAACGATTCAGTCGGCTGTGAAAGCCATTTCGTCGGCCGTTCGCAAAGCCGGTCTTGCAAAACTGTAAGACTTGAATAATGCCAACTTAAATGAAACTGTCGCCGGAAGCTTCACTTGTTGTGTTGATTGCTCGTCGACAGGTATGGAATGGCTGGAGACACGAATGTCCAGGGTGAAGAGGTTAAAAAGCTGGACGTCTTATCCAATGACTTATTCATCAACCTGCTAAAGTCTTCCTACACAACGTGCCTCCTGGTTTCAGAAGAAAATGAAAAGATAATCGAGGTATGGCTGAGGCCTCGATTAGCTTTTATCTGAGAAAATATTCATGAAATTTTTGATTTCTATATCGTGATTTCAGGTAGATACTGAAAGACATGGAAAATACATTGTTTGCTTTGATCCTTTGGACGGATCCTCAAATATTGACTGTTTGGTATCAATTGGCTCAATTTTTGCTATCTATAAGTATGAACAAAAGGAATTTTTTCTTCGCCAAATGCCGAAAAGTAATCAACCATAATTTACACTTGCGCCCAGAAAAATCTCGACTGGTGCTCCTGGCTTACCCGACGCTCTTCAACCCGGCCGGAGTCTTGTTGCAGCTGGCTACGCGCTTTATGGATCGGCAACGGCCCTGGTGCTATCCACTGGTCATGGAGTAAATGGCTTCATGCTAGATCCCGTAAGCACAAAACAATTCATTACCTGATTCTCTTAGCGTTATTAATGTACTTCTTAACCATAACTTGCAGGCAATTGGCGAGTTCATTTTGACTGATCCAAATATGCAAGTTCCTTCAAGAGGCAAAATTTACAGCATCAATGAAGGTTATGCGACAACGTGGGAACCAGCCGTTAAAGAATATGTTGAATCAAAGAAAAATCCAGCAGTGAGTTTCGTGGCTAAGTAAATTGGTCCAGCTTAAATCGTTCTTTAAACTTGCCTGTGTCTCAGAAAGGAAAACCCTACGGAGCTCGTTATGTTGGGTCCATGGTGGCCGACGTTCATCGTACGCTGAAGTATGGAGGCATATTCATGTACCCTGCAACCACTGATGCGCCAAAGGGGAAGGTTCGGAGGAGCATAGCAGTTTGATATTACTGTGGCTCACATCGATTTAGTGGAATAATAATATTGACTTCGTGTAATTTCAGCTTCGTCTTCTGTATGAATGCAATCCAATGAGCTTCATCATGGAGCAGGCCGGCGGTGCGGCAACTTCTGGCAAGATTCCTATCCTGGACATTGTTCCAACCGCAATTCATGAAAGAAGCCCAATATTCCTGGGATCGAAGGACGACGTGAAAGACGTGCTGGACATTATTGCAAAGCATAAATGAAATGTTGGTAGCTCATCATGGACCATACACATTGTCATAAATTTCAAATGTGGCTTCCTCTTGAATATTTTGACTATTTTAGTGAAGGGACCAACGGATGTAAAATTAGTGCGTTCTCCTCTCCTTCCTTTCGAAACTTGACTATCGTCATTATCGACTATAATTTGTTTTCGAATATTTGAATATACTCTGATGTACATGTGCCTGTAATTGTTCTGGTCGTGAACGATTGAATAAAGAATATGATGCTACCGACTTGTTTGACTCAAAAGCCCGATTTTTAAAAATTTAAACAAAAAATGAAAGATGAATATTTTCGGCACTGCTTTCAGTAACGGACAGTTTGTGTCGCTAAATGGACAAATGATGTCTCCCCAAATTCTGACCATTTCAACAAGTCCTTCAATACCGTGTGTCATTACCATGATAACCACACAATCCAGGAACCGTGCTGTTTCCAGTTTCTTTTTGAATCTTTCAATGGTTTCAAGCAGGGTCTGGAAGGAGAATAACAAATAACAAGTGTCATGCAATTACTGGCCGAACGAATAGCCAAACAGTTTGGTTTGCGCCTCCAGATCAATTGGCTTCGTGATCACCGTTGCTGCTAGGTATGGCCATAAGAATATCTCAAACGCCACCTCACTGTCGAGCCAAAAATGGTCAATTTAGCAAGTCTGTAATTGTGAATAAAATTTACTAGAAATTCGCTGAAAGAGTCAATCACAAATTAAATCGGAATACAGAATTCGTTAAAAACAAAATATCTACGGCCAAAGGCGTTTTTAATCGCGGACCGGAGAACACCAAAATATTCAAATTCTCTGAATTCTCTCTATTCTACTTGGACACTTTTGAAATTCTAATTATAGCTGGTCCAAAGTAAAGTGAAGGGTAGGAAGGAAGCAACAACCGGTTCACATTGCACTAATGGACAGAAACCGAATTTAATAAAACAACTTGTATGAGCTTTGTTTTAGTATTCTTATCAGACGGGGTTGACCGAGGCAGGGTGAGTTTTGCTGGACTTTGGCTTTGGCTGGACTGCTGCCGTGTTAATGGTTGTTGATGTTGCATCCCGCTTTTCGTTAAAATTTTTCATTCAAATTGTAAGTTTGCGCACTTGATTGAGTACTGACGATAAAACTCTTCGTTCACCGCCGGTACATGTACATTATGCCAATATGCAAGCGTTTGTTGCGAATATGTGAATCGCCTTATGTATGATTATGCGAATTTGATGAACGCTGGCTATTCGCTCATGCCTCAGCAAGTTTCACCTGTATGAATTCAATAATCCACTCTAATTCTAGCAAACATAAACAGAGAGAGGAAGAAACTCATGACTCGCATTCGTATTCGTAAATTCGTAGTAATTGCGACATGTGCGGAACGAAGTCAAAGAAACCCAAGCACAATAATGTGCATGTTAATTATGTAAGAAATACCGTGATTTATGATCATGAATCAGGTAAGACGCAAGGCAGAAATGCACACACACGCGAATGACACAAATTCTCGTCAGCTGCATCGCGTATTGGTGTCTGTTGTCCCCTTTTACTTTTCAACAATTCACGCAAATGACAAAATTGCAACATCAACGGACGCAATGTTTGCTTCCTTCACGCGCATGATGATTGGGATTCATTGTGATGCGTGTGTGCATTTCTTGTTTTAATATAGCACAGAAATTAGCGACTGTGGCACGGCGTCGTTTCACTGAATTGGACAGACCATCAATTCAGTTGGGTTCGCAGCTCAAGTGAGCGTGTGTCGAGATTTCGGAATGGATTCTCTGAGGTGGGCAGCCGTTCTGAGCCTTGTGCTGGTCTTGCAGCACCCAACTGTCGTCTCGCATGTGTCCCTGACCTTCCCACCGTCTCGCACACTCAGTTTGGACTTCCTCAATACTTTCTGGACGAAGCCGCCATGCGGAATGCCACGAGGGTCAGTCAAGACGAGTTTTATAGCAGGATCGACGGTGAATATGACCTGGCACTTGGGATACGCTCACACTGTAAGCATAAGCATACAAATGCCTATCATGAAAATGAGCGTGCATCTGTATCTCTTGATTCATTACTGCCAGGGTGGGTACAAACTGGAGCTGTTAACGAGTCAAGGTAGCAAATTGGTTGATTTAACCCCGACTGAAGACAACGAATTTGTCCAGGGCAAAACAACGTGAGGCCAACATTTAAACTCCGATATGATTTTACAGTGACATTTTTAAATTGCATAATGCAAAGCGTGTCGCCCCGCAAGTTCGAATATAAAGTTCAAACTACCTTCAGCGCAAAATTACGAGCTAGAATCGGTCACGAGATCAACAAGACACGCGTTAGTATGCACTGTGAGAGCGAGCGATAGGCCAATTAGTTCAAGAGAGCGGCACAACAGATTGTCCAGGAGAATTCTTCCCAACAATTTGTCCAAGATAATTAATTACCGTCCCAACCAGTAATATTTCTGTTGAGACTTTCGAACTAATTTTCCTATCGCTCTGTTTCAGTGTATTCGAACTCGTGTCTTCTCAAACTTATGGCCGATTCGCACTTTAATTTCGCGCTGATATAGTTCGAACTGCTGACATGACATACAACTTTATACAGAGCTCAGTGGCATTTGATTAAATTGCCTTCAAACATAACCTGCTCCAGCTGCATTGTGCGATTACTGCGACAAGTGCCGGAGTTTTCTCCCAACTTCGCATTTTGGTCATGCTCAGATATCGATATTCTTCATGCTGACTCATATGTCGAAACGTGCAGCGGACGAGGGAAGTATTCGCCAGCCAACAATTCATGTCAATGCTGCAAGAGTAAGTCTCCACACTCTCTGACAAGTGAGTTCCTATCACCGGCCCATTGTTAACGCTGATTCACGCCATGGCAGAGGGATGGGGGTCGAGATGCCAGTACCAAGACGAATGCTTCAACGATGCCGATTGCTCGGGTGGAGGAAAATGTATCAATTTGGGGGGATCGGCATTACCACGAAATCAATGCTTTTGTGATGAGAATCATTTTGGTGATCGATGCGAGAAGAGCAACCCCGGATCGTTACCAAAGTTTTCAAACCCACCCGATTTGACGGAATATTTCCAAGTACCGCTTGCCGGTGTGATGGTCGTGTACTTCAAGGTAAAATGAGATCGTATGCGCGACTGCTCGAAGAATTATACTTCAATACTCAATTGAGTGTTGTAATATCATAGAGACTAGAAGGATCAACCGAAGACGAAGACATCATAGAATTCGTGATTCATGTGAATGGCACTTCATGGGTTGGGATCGGATGGCGACCCATTCAGCTTGGTCCAATTTGTAAGAGCTGGCCATTCATCACTGACGCATTGAATCCCGATAAAGAGCCGACGCTTATTCAACGTCCACCCACAACAACTGCTGAACCTAACCGCAATTCGTCCTCTCAAGAAAGCGCTAACGAAGAAGTTTATGAACCGGAATACCAGTACATTCCTTCAGAATGGGCGCCACAAGACCCTTTCACACCCATGGACTGCACCGACATCGTCATCGGGAGCGCAGTAGGGCAATATGCAAGAATCCGTGACTCGTACGCGCGAGGTCGCCACACTCCGCAGCCGGATGCATTTTGGGGTGGCAAAGATGACCTGCTCGCTGCGACCGGATGGGAAGACGGATCTTCGCGAACGACCACGCTCATTTTTCGACGACGCGTGCGAGCGTCGGACGGTCCGGATCATCCGCTCAAAGGAGACTTGCTACTCACTTATGCAAGAGGACAACAGCCTGGCGATGTCGTTCAAAATCCGCAACACCAATTAGAAAGAGGGAATCCTATCGTGTCTGACTTCTACACGCTGGACGAGTACAAGTACCACGGGTTGGGTGAGATTCAGCGAGGAGCAAAATATATGGACTTCAGCGCGACACGGGACCCACCACCGTCGTCGTCATCGGACCAGGATCAGAGCTAGTCTTAAGATTACAGATGCAGTATTATAGTATTTGATCAAATTGTTATTCACGTGATTCAAATTCGCACGCCCTAGCGCTGACGCACAATTTAAACGTTACTCCATGACTTTGACTCCATTAAAAAGTACATGCCACAAGTAGAAATTAGTATGCGGATCTCTCGGACTGGATTTATTGAATTCACGCAGTCTGAGATTAATGAATTCAACCTTCGGCTGAATAATACGAGCGAGTTCTCATTCATGAACCAGGGAGCAAGTGCACATTTGCCGCACGCATTGTCGCAATCACAATCACAATTACTTGTAGTGCTTACGTTCGCTCCCGTCACTGTCACCACCGAACTATGCACCGCATGTATGGATGTTAATCTAAATAGGGTTCATAATAATCTGTCATGTTAAAGAGGGTTCGTCTGGCAGCTCGTGTAGCAATTGTAGTACAGCCATGGCAATAAATGGATACATCATCCCATGTAATAATCATCGAGTGAAGTGAAGCGTGAATGATGCGACAAGTGCGAGCTATAAAAAGATTTCACTAATGGCTGGATCCACCTTCATCTTCTTCTGGATCTGAGCCAGTAGTAGTAAGACAAGACGAAGACACGAACCAAGTGTTCGAACTCCAATCATAATCACTTCATTTGTAGTCGTAAATCATCTTTTGTGAGCTGAGACTAATTTATTGCAAAGAAAAATGAAAATCTTCACTTGGAATCCTCGCACAATCCTTCTGGGCTTGTCCGTCCTTCTGTGTGCCTGCCTCTGCCACGGGTATCAGACTCCGACGACACAAGGCCCTGAAATTAAGACCCTCAGTGGATATGTGCGAGGGAAAATTGTCACGTAAGTCTGACTGAAATAGCACAGTAGCGCCCGAATAATCAAATAGAGCCTAATTTTATGCAGAACTCCGGCTGGTAAGCGAGTGGCCGCCTTTTATGGTATTCCATTCGCTCAGCCACCCGTCGGCGAGCTCAGATTCAAACGCCCGGTCCCAATACGTGGCTGGGATGGCGTCTTGAATGCTACGCAAATGCCCAACACCTGCTCACAAGTCGCGTCGAAGTTGTTTGGGAACTTTGACGGCGAGGAAATGTGGAACCCAAACACTCTGGTCTCTGAAGATTGCCTGTACCTCAACATTTGGGTGCCGGAGCATCTTATCAATGACAGCGGAAGAAGAACTGCAAAAGTCCTCTTCTGGATCTATGGCGGAGGGTTCTTCAGCGGAACGAGCACGCTGGACATTTATGACGGACGAATTCTAGCTGGTGAACATGACGTGGTCGTTGTTTCTGTGCAGTATCGCGTGGGTCCGCTCGGCTTCCTGTACTTTGGTTCGGAAGATGCGCCCGGGTCAGTGGGACTGCTGGATCAAAATCTGGCGTTGAAGTGGGTTTACGACAATGTGAGGGCCTTTGGAGGTGACCCGGAAGGCATCACGCTTTTTGGAGAGAGCGCCGGCTCCGTGTCGTGCTCCTACCACCTTCTTTCCTCATTGAGTCGACCATACATCAAGCATGTGATTTTGATGTCTGGAGTTGCCACCGCCCCCTTTGGATTCAACACGAATGCCGAATCGTTGGATGTCTCAATACGGCTCGCCAAGGAGTTTGGGTGCTGGTCTGCCGAGAAGGTACTGAGTTTTACTTAATCACTGTCTTACTTGCTTTTTTGACACCATATTACTAATTTTGCCTGCACGATCTAACAGCCCTTCAGTGAAATGATTTCCTGTTTGAGGAACGTGGAGCACGAGAAAATATCAATGGTTCAATTTGATTTGGCAAAGAAATTCCTCGACTTGTCGTTTGGACCGACAATCGACGGGCATTTTCTGACTGACGAGCCGGAGCATTTACTACAAGATCCAAACACCAAAAGGGCGAGTATTCTGGTTGGAAATGTCAGAGACGAAGGCTCTTACTTCGTTGTGTATCCATTCATTTCGTTTTACAAATCGTTCAACCATTTGAAGTCAACCCCAGTTTCATACGAGGTTTTGGTCAGTGGCCTGAATGAAATCTTCAAAGATCGATCCACAGAGGAGAGAGACGCCATCATTCACCAGGTAGAAGTCTCGAATAACGAAGTAGTCTGACTTTGTTCAGCTTACGTGCAACTGGTTTATTGCTTCAGTACACCAATTGGGCCGACCCCGATGACGGATTCGCGAACCAGCAACTCCTTGTAGAGGCAATCGGGGACGCGTACTTTACGTGTCCCGTCCGGGATTGGGCTGACAAATGGGCGTCTCGTGGTCTCAATGTGTACTACTACTTCTTTACTCAGGTAAAGTCTGAATCAGTAGTCGAACCCTTTACTGAAGCAGAAATTCGTTAGCTTTAAATGACCAATTACATATTGCAATTGCAGAGAACATCTTCGAATCCCTGGGCAGACTGGATGGGTGTTCTACATGGTGACGAGATCGAATACACGTTCGGCATCCCGTTGAGCAAGCCAAGCAAGTTCGACCAGTCGGAACAACGGTTAAGTCGCAGAATGATGGAACTGTTTTCCAATTTCGCCAAGACCGGGTAATAAACGCGCCAGAAACTTCCGATAATAGTTAGACGGGCCAAGACTCAATTTATTCGCTGGTTTGCAGTTCTCCAAGCAAGTTCTGGTCTTCGTACACTCGGCAGGCACCAAACTACGTGAACTTGAACGGCACGAACGTCTCGGATCAATCGCTCCTCAACGCCAACGGACCGCGCCCTGAAGCCTGTGCATTCTGGAACTACTACCTCCCAAAACTGCGACGAACAGTGGCTGAGAAGCAGAATACAGCTCGTAATGGTTCGTATTCAATTCAGTTGTCCCATCCACTCATTTATGTCTGCTCAGCACCATTGTTGCTGTTAATTCTGTGTGTAATACGTCGAGTTTTGTTATAATCAATGTTCTAGTTCTAATATCGCATGGATACTCAGTACATCAAAGCGCTTTGCAAAGCGAAGACATCGACCAGCAAATATGCCACGCACCGAAATCAGTCAAGTTCCGGCATCATCACGGAGATCATCACTGCTGATCTGATTAGAGTTTTGACTTGAGACAATTTATATTAGCAGCGCGCAAATCCAATGCATAATGTACGTACAAATTGTTGAGAAGTCTAGCCGTAAATAAGTTAGCTTACCAACTATTGGGCCCAATTTAGCAGTTAATAATTAAAATATTGAGTTATTAGTGAAATGTGAGTCCACAACTTGTTGCCAGATAAGCTTATTTAATAAATTAGGACAGTCTTCTTAGTCGATGCAATGTGATAGAGAAATGTTCACAAAAGTGGTTGGGTGGGTCGCCAGGATCGAATCGGGTCAATAACACTAATCAGTGTTAAGTCGTCAGTTCGAAATAACTTCAGTTCACCAGCAGATTTGAACATACAATCATTATGTGAAACTCAGACAATCTCAACAGAGGGTTGAAATTGAGACTGGAAACAATTCCTTTTGAACACAATAAATTGTCAGAAATAATTCTCCTGGGACAATTTTCTGGAAACAATTCTCTTGGAACAATCTAATGGGTCGAGCTTAAGTGCATTCAAACTAATTGACCTGTACCCTCCTGGATTCGAACTCGTGATCGATTCGAGCTCGTAATTTCGCACTCAAGATATGCGGATTGGGTCTCAGTTTAGACTTTCAAAGTGCAAAAAAAATCGCAGAGCCCCGTGGGATTGAGCCGTGGTTAATCACGAGGGCCACCGCAGTCAATACACTATACCACAGGGACTCCAATTAGTAAAGGGTGCACTTGACTTGTACCCATATCCTACATTTTTGCTGAAGAATCATGAACACGACGCCAACAAAAAATTAAGATTGCTGTCTACACAGACACTACATCACTGGGTAGATGTTCGTCTGAGTCAAGAACATTGCAATTGCAAATGTGACTTTAGACCAGAGCTCCGAGGACGACTTCCAGCAACTGACCGCCAATGTTCAGTCATTATGAAGTTTCTAGCATTCAGAATTTTGTTATTCGTTTCAAAGTACAAATATAAATTAGTAATAGAAATTATAAAAGCCGAAGACAAGAAAGAAAACAGTGAGGGAAGTCAGTGACGACACCCGGACAAAACGCTGAGTGTGACACGGCCAGCAGGGCTTAGCGACGACGGTAGTAGCTTCCGCCACCCCAGCCGCCTAAACCTCCTGACCCGAATCCACCTCCAAACCCACCAATACCTCCGGACCCGCCATATCCACCGTAGCCACCATAACCTCCATACCCTGGTGAAAAGTTAATTAAATTCAAAGTGAGAATCATAACCACAGCATTGTCTAAGGTTAGGTCAACTCAATAGATACTCACCTCCATATCCACCACCGTATCCACCTCCGATGCCGCCGTAGCCCCCGGATGGATACCATCCACTACTGTATCCGCCGTACCCACCTCCTAGTCCACCGCCGTATCCGCCATAGCCTCCTAGAGCCCGGAATGTCAAAGATAAACAATGTGCTGCTGCTGCAATGCGCCCTCCGATTGCTCTATTTTACCATATCCTCCGCCAAAGCCACCCCCATATCCACCGCCTCCAAGGCCGCCATATCCAAAGAATGTAGATGCAGTATCCAAGTCCTTATCCTTATCCTCCGCTGCAGTAGAAGCGGCCAAGACCAGCCCAGCAACAAAAACGAACAAAAACCTCGTCATGTTTAGTAAAGAATTAAGCTCTGGATCTCAAACTATGGATGACTGATGATAGCGGTGCAGAATTCATATCATATTTATATGAAAAATATTTGGATGTGATTGTGAAGTACAATGTATCGTCAACTTGACACGCTCACACGACACGGGTACATGACACTTACGAGCAATTGTCTCAATTGACTCATTCTCAAGTAACTTCTTACGCTCGTTATGAATTTCCATAAATTGTTATGAGTCGCATGTATCCATAAAAATGTAAATCCAGAATTTTCAGGCTTTTATGCCTTGAACCATGCAAGAACCGTTGACTCATGCAAACGTTCTACGTACTTGATGGTGCAGCACCACGTAAGATTTAATTAGCATCCCGAAATTGGTAATTAACACTTTCATTTTCATTCTCGCTTTATTTACAAAATTTTATGTAATGATGGCAATAAAACCGTAATGACAATGAGCAATCACAAGCCCACAGGCGGCTGCAGGAGGTGATGACGTATGTGTCATAAAATTACTCACCGTGTCAAGAAAATGAATTGCACATTACATAAATGTGTCTTAAGTCTTAACCCTCTCGGGTCTTATACGCTACGCTTATACGGGTCTCGGGTACTGTTGCTGTTTTCCATGAAATCGGACAGAAACTGCACGAGAAACCCAATTTTTGCGAGCTGGCTTGCTCTAAATCGTATGGGCAGATGATGCTAGCGTGGTATGGCGATTTGACGCGATGCGATATCCAAACTTCCATAACACATATTAGCACAGCATTCGCCTTTGTCCATGAACCAAAAAGTAAGTGCGGCATTTATATTTTACCATGCAATTAGGCAGTATTGACCAAACAATCCAAGTCCAGCTTTTATTCATGGAAATTCCGATATTCTATAAATACAATGGCATGCAATAAGTCTATTTTTGATGGAAATGGCAGCCAATTCGGTTTGGAATGCCAATTGAATCTCGAATGTGATTTGTACTTCGAGGTGGCTTTTCAATCAATCAAAATCACAACCATGTCACTGTGCATGACGATTGAATAACAATCTCATTCCTAAAAAAATGCTGTGACAGCAAAACAGCTCACAACAACGTTATGGACATTACGGAGACAGAGGATAGAGGAAGCGGAAGGATCAATATCAAATGTTCAGGATATGCATTGCTTGCGCCTGGACTGCGGGCAGAACGCAGAACAGCGCAAACAATCTTGGTTTTTCGAATTCCATGTCACTAAGCAATGCGTTGGACCAACAAATGAACTCGCGTGGAGTTTATCGTATCCGACATTCATTATTGGCATCATACAAAGTGAAATCGATTCCTTCCGTTTCATGACAACCACCACAGCTAGCGATGGCATCATGATAAGACTTTGGGACTTGGGACCAGTGTGAAATGAATGCCAGATGCTTCGCAGTGCACGGTTGAGTCTTGCCTTGCAGTGCGAGTTGTTCAGCTTTGATTCGTTTCAGTGCAAAGACTTAATGCGTATGTAAATATTTGGCTACTTGAGTCTTTCTTTGTGTTGGCGCAAATTCCGCAACGCGAGTAATAAACTGGTTTACGCAATAATGCGTCGTGTCGTGGTTGTGTTTTGCTAGTCATTTGACATCTGTTCGAGCAGCACTGATTTTACTGTGAGCATTTTGTCAGCACAAAAGAAAATACAGGGCTCAAATTGCGTACTCGTTTGTTGTGTCTTGAGTCTGTCCTTCTGCTGTGCTGTGCTCACTGTTGTTCCACATCAAAGACATGTGTTTGGTGTCATATCCAGAATATCCAGGTCGAAGTGTTCATAGGAGCGCTAACATTAGCATTCCAACACATCAGCGTTCGTGAGACATCGATACAGTAGCGCAGCGCGTCTTTGTGTCCTGTGCTTTGATTTCTGTAAGTGATGAGTGTCATTCCTCTCCTGAATTTGGACAACTTTGAGAATGAATGCTTGACACGAAGCACGCCGTACGTCCTCACCAGTCCAACTTCTCTCCGTGCATGTGCGAAATTGCTGGTTGAGGTACGTCTTGTTAATCTTCAACTTTTGCTTTTTGCATGGTTTGACGGTGATTGACTTACTTCCAGCCCAGCGAGCTCGTGTACAAGAGCCTTGAGAAGTACGAGGAGGACTTGGCTGGGCTTCCGCTCTCTGAGATTTATCGCATTTACGACGAAAATGAAACTGAGCGTCAAGGTATTTTAATCTGAAGTTCAAATGAAGTCAGGTACATGTACAAATTTTGATTATGTTCAGAAAAACTGCTGAGATGTCGTCAAGTACGGAAATCGCTACAAGAGAAGCCATTTGAGGGGCAGAGAAAACGTCTTGTTCAGTTGAGACGGATTCAGATGAGGGCCGAGCGCAGTTCTTCAGCGGATCCCGGATTGGGCCAGGAAGGTACAGGCGATGGAGCTCAACGAAGGCGCGTTGTTTTGCAATACGGATCAGATACTGAGTCAGTAGACGGAGAGGAAGAAGAGTCGGTGCAAGGAAATCAAGAAATTCATCAATCAAGTCAAGCCAGTCGAAGCAGGAGCTCCACGTCGGAGGCGAGGAGGACATCGTCAACAGCAATTCGTCAAGTGTCCAGATCGGGGTCGACACGCAGCAGTGCGCAATCCAGTACTCAAACCCAGCGACAGCCCACCAGTGTGGCCAGTGCCAGTTCACGATCTCGGAGTCAAGGCCAGCGAAAGTCATGCTTGGCAGCTTCCGCTTCATCAGGCGCGCACGCACAGCCATCAGCTCGGCGACGGGGTGCCGCGTTGTCAAGCACCAGCGTCCCAAACTTGACGAACAAGCGAGGCAACCTTCATTTTGGAAAGCTGATTCCTGACAAGCTGTCTAGCACCGGAATGCTTTATCACCACGCCTCCTCGCCCACGGCCGGTGGTCACGACCACCATCTCTGTCACTATCTCTGCCATTGCCCAAGTCTCCGCCCGTTCACGAGCGATAAGCAACTTATCGACGAGAGCATGAAGCGATACGGTGATTTAATTCTTTCAGCATCGAACAAATCCGTGCTTTCACACGACGACCAGAAAATACTGCAGCTGCTGTTGCTGAAGAAAGGAAGGGCACTGGAGTGGGACCAGCGTGCACAAGAATTACGGGCGTTGGTCGAGTACGAAAAACTTCAGCGTGCAAAAAGAAGTCAAATCGCCGCACAGAAGTGGTACGAACAGCTGGCCGAAAAGAGGAGGCGAGAAAACATGCAGAACACGCAACGGTATCTGAGCATTCAGCGCAGGGAAAGGGAGCATCGCGAGAATCTGGAGCAGTTTCTGGAACGGCGTGATAAGAGAGTGCAAAATTACCTGAAACAGATGACAAATCAAAGGGTAACAAAACTACACCTCATATTTCGATGAATGGTCATCTATATCTCCAATTTCATTTGTTACAGAATTCTCAAATTCTTGAACGGCAAAAGCAAGAGGCCTTGAAGCAGATTGAAGTTGGGCGAGCAATTGAACGACTGTTGGAGCAGGATCAAGAAAATCGGATTGCACTCGCGGAAAACCTGGAGAAACGGATGCACAACGCCGAATTAAGGAAACGCCGACGGGAACAGGACCACTGGAGGGTAAACATTCAACGACCGTGCCGCTATAATGCATTGCAATCAATGTTTGTTTTGTATTTGCAGCACATTTACGAGATGAATCGGCTCGATGAGGAGAAAAGGCAACTCATGCACGAGCAAATTGAGAAGGCGACTCAAAACTCGATTCAGCAATTGAGGAATCAGCTGGAAGAGAAAGAAGTTCGCGGCGCACTCAATTATCAGGCTCAGCTAAAACTTAAGCATTCGCTTCCAAAAGACCGTGGTCGAAAACACGAGGAAGCAATTGCGCGAGCGCAGGCACTGCACGCCCAGCTTCTGCACGGGCTCGATAATTGGTACAAAAAGGTGTTTGAGCTTCACTTGGCCGCACAGGAGCGAGCATCCCAAAATTACATTTCTCAGCTTTCATCGAGAAGATCTCGACTGGCCAACGAGCGATGTTTGCGCGAAGAACGGAGTGCAGAGCGAATTCGACACGTGCACGAAGAAGAGTGCAAACGACGGGCCGAAGTGAAGAACATCATAGAGACCAAAGATGAGAAAAGTGCGAGACTTCGACATGAGAAGGAACGTCGGGTTCAATTTTCGAGGAGGAGGGCGCAGCACGCAGCTGAACTCAGACAGCAATTGCGAGAGAAACTGGACCCAGACACCTTTGACAAGAAGGTGGCTCGAGTTGAGGTCGAACTGCGAATGCTGAAGCATTCTACCGGATATCTGAAGTTCAAGAATGGGAGTCCAACTGTTCATTACCATCACATTAGGCAAAACGGCAATGGTAACGGAAAGGGCAAGGCTGTGGAATTTCGCAAAAGCGGGAATGGAAATGGAAATGGCAATAAATCAGTCGTGGTAGTTCCAGCTGAGCTCAGTTCTGGAAAGAAACCAATCACATGCCATAGTCACACTCACACTTATGCACCCAATGTCTCCAGTTATTCAAAGTTCGATCGGCCTACGTTTACTGCCAGCAAATATTCAATGCCACTGCCGCATTTTCACAACTGTCAATGTGGGTGTGGTCGGGGTTCACATAGTCATAGTTATTATCTGTAAGCAATCAACAATGTGAATAAATCTTGACGTTTATTGACGTTTGAGAAGCTTCAGTTGCATCGTCTCGCGCCTGCAACTTATAAATCAATCGTTTAGTCTCCATCCTCGACTCGACCTCAAACGAAAGTCACGAAAGTTGCATTTCCGCGTTGAACAAAAACGAAATTATGCTGTTGCATTTCTGCATTTCTGGACTTTACACTTGACTTTTGATTCGTTTTTCTGACTAATGCGCCAATTATTAAACAGAACACGATCCCCACAACGCCTTGGCAAGTAACAGCTAAAAGTGTGTAACAGGTCACTGCATCACTCACGGACGTGGACGGACGGACGCCTGTCCATCTACGAAGATTAGCAGTTAATTAAAATGGGAACAATGTAATTTCATGCGAACTCCATGCTGTGATTATACAATAATTGCTTATATCAATTGAACAAGTTACAAAATTATTTAAATATAATTTTGGCGAATTTTAATCACTTTCTACGCTGCATCAACGTCGTCGTCGTTTTTCTCTGCAGGTTATGATTCAATTGCAGGTGGAAAAGTGGATTGTTATGTCACTAGCACACTGGGGTAGCCGGTATCTGTACTGTAATCGAATCGTTTCACACTTGGTTTCCCCAAACTACATCCTATAATTGGAAAGTTGGTCGGTCTGTTGGTCAAACGACTTACGTGAACTTTACGTATTCATCACACTTGCGCTTGATTGTGTACGGCGATCACTGCGATATACGATGGGATGAGAAAAACCGGTTCACCCAACGTAATAATTTAAGATTACAGACGCACAAGTGCAATTTGCATCGAATCCTCGCCTCGTGAAGAAAAAACTTTTCCTTTTCTTCAAACAATCGCATTGATGTAATCATGCAATCTCTCTCATGCACTTCCTTCCTTCCTGCTAAGGTTGTCCTTCTAATTCTAATACACTTGGCCTTTGAAAGACGTGCTCTTGCTCTTGGTTTTGCTATGTTGCAATTAAATGTGTACAAATTGTTGTGTACAGCGTCGCGTCGGTGGTGCTGGTGTTAGTGTTATGTTATGACAGATTATGAAAGCGCTGGTGCTCCTTCTGTATATGTCCCGTGAGGTAATAACCAAAAGTACGAGTGAATCATGAATAGAAAGTTCCGAAGTTTTTAAAATTCTGCTACACGGTCAAGTCGCCGATTATTCCACTAATTGAATTCGCAGAGGAAGGACCTCTGCTCCGAGTGACCAGTGTTCAGTATTCATCCAATTTTATTAGTGTGAGTGAAGTGAATCCAACTGATCCACGGTCTCAAGATGTTGATGACCGGCAGTATGATGACGACCATCATCATCATCAGCATGATGCAGATGATGAGCCCGCACAGCGTCCTGGTTCCGTTGCTGCTAGGGAAAGTGCTGGCGCTCAAGTACGCCTTATTCGTCGTGCCCAAAGTTGCGATTGGTGCCGTACTCTTTGGTCAGGGTGCGACTGTCATTGGCGGACACATGTTTTGGACGTATTTGCGATTCAAGCGACTTCACCCACGACACAGATATCGTCATCCCCACCACATCTATCACGGCCCTCACTTCCATCATCATCCCGGTTGGGGTCCTGGAAGTCCTGGCCAAACAATCGCCCCACTTCTTCATCAGAAGTTGAACGCAGGTAAGAGCGATAAAATGATTGCATTGACCAAATTCCAATCATTTCGACATGCGACCGATATTTTTCTGCTTCTAGTATATCGTAAGGGGCATCGTACGATCGACTACTTAGCATGGGGTTTGGATAAGGCCAGCTTGGGTGCTCGATATGTTGGAGACCGCCTTGGTGAAAAGGCGACGAGGGCCCTGCACATTGCGGCTGAACTCAGCAAGCCTTCACATGGAGTCCCAGTGTATGGTTACCATCACGCTCATGTTCATCACGCGCCATACGCACACGGCCACGTACATTCTCATCCACCAGTGGAACACGTCGTCACTCATGCCGGACCCGTGAAGGAAGTAATTGAACAAGGTCCACACGGAACAGTTTTTCATTCAGCGGGTGACCCAGTGAGCCACGGCCCAGAATACTTTCATGGGGACCCGACAGGAAGTCACAGCGTCTCCCCAACCGAATCTGTGCCAATCGATGGTTATGGACCAGAGTCAGATTACGAAAGTTCGTACGGGTCACCAGAAGAACAAAGTCCATACAGCTCGTATGGCGATGGGGGAAGTTCTGTCGAGTACTCTTCTTCCTCGTTTGAGGACGCCGTCGGCGGAGGATACGGAGGAGGAAGCTACCACTCGGACATTGGTCCAGAAAATGTTGCTGAAGGATCGGAAGTGCCGGCGAACTCCATCCCGCTTGATCGGAATGAATTCTTGAAGCTGCTTGACTGGGCCGGCAGCGGCGATGATGTGTACCAGGGAGCGGCATCGGAAACTCAGGAGACTTATCAAACGAACGAACGATTTACAACTTCTCCAGTGGATCCTGATGGTACGTTACTGTGCAGCCACCGGAATTAATCCTATTTACGCATGTACATATAACAGAATCATTTATCATTTATACCATTTCAGTTCAACCAGCCCGAGTCGTGAGAATCAAGCGAAACGGAGAAACACAAGTTAAGAAAGTCAAGCAACAGAAACAAGATTCCTTCCTGAAGTACATTGTGGAAGATGTCCGTCGTTTCTTCACGATCGTGACGTATTTGGACGAAAATAAGTGCCTGCAAAAATTGGTTTGCGATGTGCACGCAAAGGCAAAGGCGTTGAAGCGGGAGGAAGAGACCACAATCACTCCATACGAGACCCATATCATTTCGGCGTTTAGAGTGCTGGAAACGTTCATGCCCTCTACGGAAGACAGTTCCACAAGCTATCGCGTTGCGGCTCGCCTTGGGTTGACTGCTCCATCAGGAACAAAATTCTGCAGCACGTATTACGACGCGTGCACGTACTCCGCCCAAGACATCATTGGATTCAACCACAAGATCGAAACCAATCAAATTGAGGACATCAAGAATACGAAAGGAGACGATGTGAAAGCGCAGCTGGAAGAGCTGGAGAAGCAGAATCGGGAGACGGTGATTGGAGAAGGAGAAGCGGTTGGTACAACGTCAAGCACCACAACAGAAGAACCAAGTTTTCCTAAAGTCTGAAGCACTTCAGGCAGATTAGCCTAGTGAACTTATAAAATTGCGACCTTGATCTTGACATGAAGAAATGCTACCTTGTTACTGTTACTAATTTAAAGGAATTTTTGACTATTTTTGTTATAGGCATCTTACTCTTGTCTTGCCTTCACTCGCAGTTCGGAAATCGGAATAAAATGTGATAAAATCTTAACTCAGGTCTCAACCTTGCCTTCATTCAATGCGGTCCGTCAAATGTCAAGTTCAGATTTCTGCCTGCGTCATTGCACATTGACTTTTCCACAAGGCTTAAATTGCGAAATTCTTCATTCACGCTGAACTTGTAAACACGAGCACGGCGCTATTGTCGATAAAGAATTCAAGGATCAAGTTTATTCCAGAAGGTCAGGAGGTCAGTAATACGACGACTTTGGGTCGGCATTTGATTGAACATGAAGGTACGAGCATGGGCATTGCACAAAAAGACGCGCATGCATTTATGTAATGTAGTGCCAAGGCTAAACAGGAAGAAGCTCACATCGCAATTCCGTAACAAATACAAATCCGAAGCATTTAGAATCTGAGACTCAGCTCAACAACGTGGGTTGAGAATCCGAAATTTCTAAAACTTCGATCAAGAACTGCAGCCACGATGAAGCTCCTGATTCTTTTGGGAGTTCTTGCTTCTGTTCTTCAGCTGACGACGCAGAACCAATTCAGACAAAAGGTAAAGCAAAAATTATGCGTGATAACCGCTGTCCGCAGAAACTGTATCCATTTATTTTTAATTTTGTGCTTGCCTTTAGCCTTACGTTCCGAATTGGGATGCTGGTGCTGCTGGCCACGGTTGGGCAGGCTCGCAAGTGGATAACTTCCGGCCTCAAACAAGAAGCATTTCGACGAGAAATGACGACGCCCTCTTTCAAACTGAAAGATCTGCTGGTGCAAATACGGAAGCTGAAGATGACAGCAGCAGCAGTAGTAGTAGCAGTGAGGAATCCGCCGAGGCTCCCACCAAGGTCAAAGCTACTCCGTACATTCTTCAGACCCGCCACAGGCGCAAGTTATCGTACCCACCAGAATTGCACGTAAAGCGAGTTTGGACACCACGGGCCAGGCTGCAAACCAGATCGGGAGGCGTGTATCCACAAAGAAATCGAGAATACGGAGTTGCTGGAACGCTGTGGGACACTTATCGCCCTCGGCGCGTATACATTCGAGGAGACGAACATGCTCTGTTTGAGAGCGATGAAAGAAGAACCGTGGAAGAAAATACATACACGGGTCCACTGAGGATTTACCGTCGAGTCGACGTACGACCCCTGACTCCAGTCGAGCTCCGGAGCTTGGACCTGGACCAAACTCAATACAGTGTGTACGGACAAGCCCGACCAGAGACGAGGCCCCTGGATCAAACCGCTTTTCGGAGACAACGGACGATTTCGGCGCCTCAAAGTGGACACGGACTTGAACTCACTCCCAGGCTGAAGCTCAAATCAGGAGATGACGTTTATTTCGGCGACGGCATTAATTGGAGCATTTACAGAACCAACACTGGGTTTACACGAGTTGGAACTCGAAATGGAAATGTGAGATTTGCGACTGCGTGATTTCAGAACGACTGAAACGCTTCATTTATGTCTCGTTGCAGGTCGTAGTTCGCGTTGTGAGGCCGTTTGGGCAAGACGAATCTTTCATCACAATTTAAAGAGCTTCAGGAATCAGGACCAGGTGGATTTAAGGATCAATGGAAGATCAATGGATCTTCTAGGCCAAACCAGAAAATACACATCGGTGAATATTTAGCATGCAAATAGTTTTTAGATTTCCAAATTACAAACTAAAGGATTAAATACATCCTGGTTGAATTTGAAGTAGTAGCTCCAGTTAAACCCAGCAGTCATGATAATCGCCGACCAATACTTGTCCCTTTATGTGCAAAATCCCCAGCCAAGTTCCGGACGAACGTTGCATCTTCCTGAGCAGCAGCAGGGGTTCGTATTTCCACAGGATCCAACGGCACAGCCTTCTCCTCTGATGCGGCAGTTCTGAGCGTCAACCTAAACAAGAATGGTGTGAAAAGAAAATGGAATCAGATTGACCAATCACAAAATCAGTCCAATGAGTTAGGAAATTACCTTAATCATAATGAAACCGGCAACCAGGACCAAAATGACGAGAATAAGAACCGACTTTGAAAACATGATGACCTTGATGATTGACAAAAGGTGTTTCCAACAGAAGAGGCGAGTCGTAGTGGTAAAGTTGAGAGAGAACGGACGAATTTGCGGTTAACGTGCCTTGTAACTGATTTTGAACGTTTTCTGATTGCATTTTATATGGATTGCATTTTGCACGCTTGCACGCCCAGAGAAAAAAGCAGATGTTCAGAATTTTTAAGAGTTTCATTCATTTCCTTGGGATATCGGTACCGCTCGGGAGTTTCCTATTTCCACGAATTCTTGTGCTTCGATTCCAAACAAAGGTTGTATTTTGCAGACGTGCGTTAGTCTGATTTAATTATTCGTATCTTTTTTATTCCTCTTTGAATGACAATGCTTGTTGTGATGAATGTGATCTCTGGTGCACTTCGTATATGACCATATGTTTGCATGATTCTATTATTCATAATTAATGTGGGCTTTAAATGTTGGATTAGACTATTGTCCATTGCAGGCGTGTTTTAGAACTCAGCTCAAAATTAGCAAGCCAAATTCCTGACCGATTAATCGGTGCGTTCGAAGGTCACGGGAGGCAGAGCTCAATGTTTCACTGTTCTCGACTCGCGACAAAGACTATGTAAGAGCGACGCATTGAGCACGTTCGAAAGGGAATTTGGCTCGAAACTTATAAGCCTTGGCGCAGAGCGAGTATGTAAAAAAAAAAAAAAAAAGCTCAATTTGTACACGGCATGACACAACCTTTATTCACTGTTGTTAATTTAACTGGAATCTGTTCTCTAGTAAGTGACAATCATAAAACTGAATAATGTGCTCACTTAATTTTATGGCTGTGAGAGCCCTTCATGCCCTCACCTCGCCAGTAGGCGGCCTGCACTCTATATCAACTCCTGGATTATTCATGAAACCAAGATTCTGGTCCATACGAACGTATTCAGCTGATAAGACGGCGATAAAAACACAACTGGACGTTTATTATGGTGATGGTACTGTTCAAGATCAGCGACCAGGGGAATTCGACGAGTCTGAAGACAGAGAACCATCACCACCCAGGAGTGAAGCTTCTGTGGCTTCCAGTCCCGTTAGGACAAGCTCAAGCGCCAGCGTTATCAGAAGATTGCGACAATTGAGCATGACGGATGTGTCCAACCTGGAACCTCCTTCGCATCCCAATCACAACAACCAATTTGACCCACGAATACTAAAGATGGTGAAAGCACGAAACCGAGTAAAGGTAAAATACTATGGAATACAGGTGATATTAACTAAAGTCTTCTTAAGCCCAGTCAGACATCCATGTACTATGTTCTTTCAGGGAGGGAAGAGATCCTTCAGCAATGACAATTTTGCAGAGGATGACGAAGATCAATTTGGGGACTTGCCTAATGACGCGAGCTCGTACAAGTTTCTTAAGCGTCACAACATTCGGACCACTTTTGCAGATAAGAAGTCTATTCCATACAGAAAATCTCAAAATACTGATGTCGATGACGATAGATATGACTGATTGATAAAAGAATAAAAGTAGAAGTATGTCACTTTTGTTAATCGACTGAAGCGAACATTTTATTAATTATATTGTTCACCAATCGGTCTTGTCACTAACTTTAAAATACGTATATTGTACATGGAGATGGTACAGTTTACATGAATTTGATCTTTCTCCTTCTCTCGGTGTCAGTCTTCTGATCAATTTATGAGGCTAGAGATATCCTGGACTGAAAAATTCCAAAAATGTTCATGACGTCCGAATTCTCTTGTTACTCACAGCTGAAAATTCATAACCAAAATTGTTGCAGTAGCTGAATGGTGTCACTTAGGAAATTTCACGTATTACTTACATCTCACTAGACAGACTTCAGCTTTAGCACCAACTGAGAGTAGATAATCTAGCCACAAACTCTGCTTCGAAGACAACGAGTCGCCTGGTCCCTTCACTTCCACGAAAATACATTCGGATGAGTTCCATAAAGTTAAATCAGGAAAGCCACCTCGGGAATAGCGGAAATTCTTGCATAATCTTTCACACAGATTGGCCACTAGCGGAAGTCCCATACGCTTCACCAAACTCTGCGACCATGCGTTGACAGGAAAATTAGCCTGAGAAAGTTCACCGTGAGGAAAATTGTAAACTACCAGCTCACCTTGACTATTTCCACAGTTTCAAACGTATTCAGAGGAAAAATGGATGTTGTTTCGTTGTATACTTTCCAATTCCCTTCAATAACTTTGAATGCGTCGTGGAGAGACCAAGAATATCTGAGATTGTGGAGCATTGTGTCGATTAACTCGCGGCGATGATCATAGAATTCCTCAAAATGAATATCGAGAGGATACGACTGGTATGGCGAATGAAAGACGTCGGGTATGCCGTCGTAAAAAACGATGTCCCAAAATAAAAGTCCGAATAATGAAACTGGGATAGCGCCTTCCCCATGAACACCTAGAATACCCAAAGGTATGACACAAGAACAAGATACTGACGTTGCTGACATACCATCTGTATAGCCTAATTTTCTGTATTCTTCTATAGCGAAACTTTCCACAGATGAGATAGAATTTCCAGTCGGACTCGACGTGTAATTTGAACCAATGAAAGCTGACTTCCCTCCGCGACTATCCTCACTGAAAGTTGCAACGTTCCATTTTAGATTAATGGAATTTAATTTATATCATACATTTTTACTGTGCTGTTGTACTCACCGTTCCATCTTCTCCCCTTCAAAGAGTCTCGTCGGAATTTCATGTTGCAATTTATAGAGTGGTGAGGAGAGATCAAAATCAATTTGAGGTGCCACTTGTTCCTCTTCATCACTTTTGTCATTCTCTACAATCTCGTCCTCTTCGTCTGAACTTTCTATAATCACCTTGCGGGGTCGGTTCGATCGCCTTTTATTCTCCTTGGCAGTATCATTTTTCTTCTCAGCTTTGGCGATGGTGGTGGCTTCAGAGGACAGGAATTTTTCCAATTTTTGTCGCAAACTGAACTTGTGAGCACCGTGAACATGATCATCATTGAGACCATTCAAGTATATTTGCTTCATCTCATCACTCGGTTTCCTCAAATGCTTCGAATTAACAAGTAGTCGCTCGACCCATCTGCCGCGATAGTGTGTAGAATACAAAGTTTGTGCTAATAAAAAACTGATCACCTCATTGGCTTTGGCGTAATTTTTTGTTTTCTGGAACGTGTCGATGCCCATACTAATCGTCCTTGATAGAATACTTCCAGCGGTATAAGCTCTAAGAAACGGTGGCAAACTTCGGTCATGTTCTTGAACTTGATCGTCAGAAAGAATGGCCTTGAGTTGATCAACAGCTAGCTCGCAAACTTCTTGTCCCGAATCCCAATCCTTTCTCTTCGGATCGGTGTACCATTGAATTTCTGCGTGTAACGCCCAAGCATCTTGAAATCTTAGGTGTAAAAAAAATAGAAATGAAACAATACGAAATGGAAAAATGGAAAACCGAAGGATGATAGAAATCTCACTCTCACCTTATAATGTCTACCCGATCCCGGTAGATTTTAATGTTCTTTGAAATCTTGTAGCTTGGGTATTGCATTTTTCCAATTTTGGTAAGCAGCGAGAGCAGGAGTTGATTGCTTCCTTGATCAGCTTCTTCTTCCCAATACTGCGGTGGAGAATGGAGTATGAAAAGGCGAGAGAACAAACGCTTTGCTTCCGAAGATACTTTGTACGTCTGTCCTAGTATTTCACAAGCTCTACAGAATATGTGAGAAATCAAACAGGAATCAGCAACCCTTTACATGACATGAATATCTGAGAACATCAAGCAGGGAGGCACTTACGCCTTGTACATGATGGCCAAACTAGATCCACTCAACGTTCTCTGGTTTTTTGTAAGCCGAAGCAGAGATTCGACACACGATTCTTTTGTCTTTGACCCAACTTTTAAACCCATTTTCTTGGCAAGTTCATTGGTTTGGTCGGCAGTTAAAAGGCTTAAAAGTTCCTTCAACTCTAGTTTATCTGCAGAGAAAAAACGAAACAATGAGTCAAGAAATCATTCTATGATTCATAAAAAGAGATGGTGCATTACCAGGGCTCTCATGGTCCAACTTCAGTAGAAGTTTCTTCTCGTGCAAAGCTTGGAAATGTTCTTCCAAATTCTCTGCAATTTTGGGATACTTGATTGAGCAAACTGGCCTCCAAGTCCACTGCCTTTGAAAGAGTTTAACAAAAAGGCATTGCGCAGGAATGCCGGAACTATTGAAGGCTTCTATTAACGCCAAGTCGTCCTCATTGAAAAGATGCGTGTGGTGGTCGTCGGCAGTGACAGCGTTCAAAATCTCAAGGAAGTTCTCTAAATAATAAGGCAGTGAAAAATTCTTCTTCGCAGGGCTTGAGGTTGCACTAGACGTTGAAGCCGAAGTCAAGTCGCTGCTTGCAGCCTTAGCTGGTGAAAAATAATTTGCGATTCCGTTTTTGAATGGAGAGTTCTGCAAACGACCTGACGGTGTCCCTTTCTTGGATGGACTGTTCAGGTGCGTCAGCGGTGAGAATTTTAGCACTTTGGACTTGACGGTCTTTGGTGTCGTGTGTCCATTAGTATCTGGCGATTTGGTCGGGGTAGTCGGGTCGACCAAATTCTTCATAGGGGTTATGAAGATTTTCCCTATTTTTCCGGGAGACGGCGAAGAGGAGCGTCTTCCTGGAGTCATCGCCAACGTATCTGATTCCATAAGGCACTGCGACTCATGGTCATGGTTATTCTCTGCTTCTTTCACATCATTAGCTTGAGTGTCATTGTTATCATTGGCAAAAGCTTCCTCAATTACTTGAGCCACTAAATCTTGAAGTTCTTTCTCGGCCTGTGGATCCAGCCTGCCATCATTCTCATGGTCCATCTCTAATTCTACAATACTGTTAGGTTCAGTCTTAGCCTCAATGATATCTTGTGCCTCGCTGTTCGAGTTTTTAAAAAGTTGGCTGTTGCGATTCAAAAGCAGTGACGGGCTTGTCCTACCTTCCTCATCGTCAGGACTTGCGCTTCCAGGAACAAAATTCAATTGAATGTCTTCCTGACCCTCATCCAGCTGAGTTTCCATGTCGGCGTCATCAACTTTACCGGCCAAGTTGGACGTTTCAGGCTCATCTCCGTTCCCATTGGGCAGTTGCGTTTGTGCCGTCCTCTTTGAAAAGCGAAGCTCAGGTGCGGCCAACTTCATCTTTTTTACTTGTGATGTTGACGCTTGAGCCACGCTGTTATTGTCACTGTCATCTGTTTCCTCATCAAAGTTGAAGTCAATTTTCTGAGTCTCAGCAGTATGGATAGCTTGAATGGTCGCATTGTTGTGATTAGTAGCACCACACGCTTCACTAGGACCAGCAACTAGCTCTTCTGAGGCCCCATTGGCATTGGCGGTAGCGTTGTTTGAATCTCCTGATGAATCTATCGTTATAACATCCTCCTCTGGTATAATTTTAGTACTTGTCACCCTCTTCCGCTTCCTTTGTTTACGTCCATGTTTTTGAGCACTGTTTTTCTCCTTGACTGGATTGCTTACAAAGTTGAGCAGCTTTGTCTGCCTTAAGTCAACGGGATTGCTTTGTCTTGGAGCATTTGGATCCGTTCTTACGAAATAAGATGTGATCTTCGGTTGGTTTACCAAGTCCTCATCGCTCCCTTTACCCTTTGTTTTGCTCTTGCGTGGTATTGGCTTCATTGTGTTGTAATTCAAGAGATTACGAACTAAAACCTGACAAAGAAGATGACACGATTTAGTACAGATATCAGGTAAACCACGGTTGATGAGACAAATATACTGATATCGTGAAGTCAGCCGTGAGTTACACCTAACCTAACTGATCTAACACTATTGTGGTAGTATGTATAAATCCTTACTTTCGTTGTGTCAAAGAAAGGCGTCACGCGTCTTTTCACATCGTCCTGGTTGCAGTTTTTAGAGCTCTCGGTTTCCAGAAAGCACTTTAGCTGAAAGAATTCTGCGCTGGAAGCTGAAGTCCCGCGTGGTCAAAGTTTCGTCGGATACATCACAGGTGTCCGTCTCACATACCGCCTGCCAATGTCAATTCAGTCTTGAATTACAAATCTTGTTGAGCACCATCACCAATCTAACAATTTCAGAAATCTTAAAGACTACCCATGTCGTTCGACCGGAAATGTATTTACCCCGACATGTCTACTAATTACACCCGCACCTCATGTGCTTGCGTCCTGTTTCCGAAACTTCAAGATTCAAGTTCAGACGTCTATCTGTGTCGTGTTCATTACGCTACCGAGCATAACAAAAGCAAAAGGAATGAATACGAACTCCCCACTTCACGTAAGAACCTCGCGCTCAAATTCTGATTACCTTGCTGTATCTCAAGGACAATGCAAAGTAAAGTAAAGGGTTGCGGGGGAGAAATCATCTTGACCATCGTACTGTAATTTGCAATTACGTCATAGACAGGCAGCAGCAGCAGTTTAAAGGAACCACAACCATAGGCAGAGAGTAGCGTAGAAGAAAGTTGAGAGCGATCGCATGCGACGATGCGCAGCAGTGAGACTAGCAAAATATTTGCCTCCGCTTGTCTTTGCAAGCATTGTGAGCAGTCTGCGCCGAGTCCACTTCGCTCAGGCTACAAGTTTCTAGCATTTGGAGTTTCGAGTAACTGTACAAGAGCATTGAGCAGTGAACCAACTTTTACTTCCGTGCTGCTGCACAGTACAAAATGCTCTGAGAACGACGTACTGTACCTCAATTGATTTCTGTGCTCGCCAGCAGTGGATGCAGATGTACAGGAACGAGACCTGCAGGATTTTATGGTTCTTGAAGATTTTTTATTACCACAAACAGCTAGCAACCTCACTGCGTCTTGTTTTTATTGTTCAGTTCGTCGTATTCCCATCGTCATCGTACCTCCAATGTGATAAAGTGAAAAGAATGCGAATGTGGTAATTTCTTGTCTGGTCTGCTCTGCTGGGCTGTTGTCCCCTCGTCTGCACTTTACCATTTACCCATCATTTTAGAAAATCTCACAAAAGAAATTTCTTTCTTCTCATCATCGTCGTGGCCGTCGTCATTATTGCAAAATTGCATAATTTTTAGTTTCATACTACTGTAAGTTGCGATCAAAATTTTGAGTTGAATTTGACTGCCCAATTCATGTTATTGGTCGCTCTGTTGGCGTTAATGTTTTAAAATTTCGATTTAAACCAGATTCAACGGATAAGGACGAAAGAAATTATTAAAACAGTTTGGTGTTATTGGTTGGTATAGGAGGTGAAACGGTACAAGCGACAATCTGGTATCTGCTGTGTCCTGCTGCTTCTGAAATCAGGTAAAATTAGTTCAGGTAAATATCGATGGAACTTTGATCTCCGTCTAATGCGTGTGGTAACTTCCTTAGATCGCTAAGGTGACTTGATCAAGAATCAAACTGCGCCACTGTACGACAAAGGAGAATCCACCGTAACGGACTTCAGGTTGCCTGCCTTCAATTCTAGCCCGGGTGGAAGCTCATCCATTAAGTGCAAAGCACACTGCAAAATGAAGGGATAAGCGTCTGGTGCATGGTGGGTGTTCAGATCGGATTCGTGGGATTCCTATTCAGATCAGGTAATTGTATTGTAATGCTTGTGGCTTCGTTGGTAATAGTTAGGTGACTGTTTGACTTGAATGAATATTGCAAATTGTCTATCTTACAGAAAAGTGTCGGATTGGGAGTATGAATTAATTATTGCATTGATTGAGTGTCCCGACCTTCGTTTCCTCGCGGTGGTCCCACAAAGCTGATTTATTTCTACCTCTGCACGACGTGCTCCATTAATTGACCTCCAAAGTATGGCGTGCTTCATCACATTAAAGCAAGAAATTCGGACAATAGAAAGGGTGTTCGGGAAAGATCATGAACGGTTCCAGATTGTATCCGCAACCGTTGACGAACTACTGTGCAAATTCGTTTCACATAATGGCAAAAAGTACGAGATTACTGCCAACATAACGGTGAGTAATTATATCAATACGCAAGTACTTTGTTGAATCAGCAAATACTAAGACGCAATCAACACCTTTTTTAGGAAACGTACCCGCAAAGTCCGCCTGTTTGGTTTGCCGACACAGATGACGTAATGATTACTAGTGCCGTTCAGACCTTGAGCAACACAGCTGGTAATTTTTATTCATACACACATTATTCCTTTGAATGTTAACCATTGTCTTCTAAATTCTTGTATGTTGTGATTGTTTAGGTCAAGACAATCATGTCCTAAATCAAGTAAAACTGCTTGTTCGACAATTATGTCACCTGTACGATCTTCCAGAACCTACATCAGAGTTAAATCAGCTCACGCTAGACTCTGACCCTGAAGTCGGTTCTACGTCATGTCGTGGTACCAGTAACGGAAATAATCAGTCCTCTTCTTCCGGATGTTCTTCAAGTTCTTCCACAAAGTCAGGCGGCAGCACAACCACGGAAAACGGTTCATCAGATGATAATGAGATGGACATGGAGTACGAATTTGACGATGATGAAGAAGATGAAGAGGACGGAGATGATGACGACGATGATCTTCACATTGATATGGAAGACGAGCCCGCTAAGAAAGAGAAAGAAAAGGAAGAAATCGATAGTGAACATATAGCTACCTTAGAAAGGCTTAAAGCCAATCAGCGGCAGGATTATTTACAAGGAACTGTGACGGGGTCTGTCCAAGCTTCCGACCGACTTATGAAGGAGCTGAGAGATATCTACCGATCTGATTCGTTTAAAAAAGGTAGCTAGTATTTTTTGTTGGCGTATGAAATGAAACGTTTCAGTCAACAATCGATGTTCGATACTTTTCGTTTCTTTCAACTTCTCTTGTGATCTCATACGCGCCCTCTATTTATTGTCAATTTTTCAGGATTTTACAGCATTGAGCTGGTGAATGACAGTTTATACGAATGGAACGTGCGCTTGAAAGGCGTTGATAAAGATTCCGCACTTTATGGTGATTTAATTACCTTGAAAGAACGAGAAGGAAAGGATTTCATTCTTCTAAATGTGACATTTAAGGTAAACTGAGCGACATTATTCATGTGTAATTCTCGACCTTGCTTTTAACTCGGACACTTTTCATACAGGAAAACTACCCATTTGAGCCTCCCTTTGTCCGTGTCGTCCATCCACTGATGACTGGCGGATACGTTCTTCTGGGCGGCGCCATTTGCATGGAGCTTCTTACGAAACAAGGATGGAGTTCTGCGTACACCGTCGAGGCACTTATAATGCAAATAGCAGCAACGTTCGTCAAAGGAAAAGCTAGAATACAGTTTGGTCCTAACAAAGTCACCCAGGTAAAGAATGTTAGCATGAAAGCATGATTGATTAGCATGTCGTCAAGTTAATACCGCTGACAGTGATGATGAGAGCCCGTGGAATTTCAAGTGCTGCACGTGCACAGAAATGTAATATGAAATGTTTTTTTTTTCAACAGGGACAATACAGCTTAGCTCGAGCTCAACAATCCTACAAATCTCTGGTCCAAATTCATGAGAAGAACGGTTGGTTCACACCACCAAAAGCTGACGGTTAAGCATCAGCTAAGTTCTTTTACCACGTGTTGTATCATAAGTTTAGAAATAAGAAATCGGGAGCCAGCGCTAAATATTCCATAGGTCGTCATTCGTTACATTTCAACTCGCAATTTAGTCATCAATAGAAATTCTCACCATAAGGCTTCATTAAATAGTGGCAATTTGTTTGATTTTGCGTACTGTACTGTACGCTAGTTTGATTGAGGGTATAGCACAAGCGCAGTGCATTAAATTATTAATTATTGTTTGTGTTCCGTTCTAAGAGTGCGTGGCACGAATGCCTCTATCTTAGATGATCGATCCTGCTTGCTATCTTTTGTTTAAATTTCCTCCATTTAACTTTACCTGCAGCACGATTGCATATTACCTATTATCATTGAAGACTGAATTATGATTACAATTCTCTGTAGTGTAGGTTAATCCGAATGAAGAATCAGTTCATATTCGAATTGGGGATATTCGTGTGTAGAAGAGTAGGACACGTAAAACGCTGGAGTCGTGCGTGCTGGGCAATTTTACTTGGAGCTAAACCGTATTGATACTGACTAGATCATCGTACACACTGTTACTGTAGCCCGATCACCCTAGTTTTCAGCCTCATACATTACAAGAGTTGCTTTCTTTACGTGAGTGAGACTTATTACAATAAAGCAATACCACAATTAGCTACCTCCATTTAGATATTTAATCCTGTCTAGTACATTCTGAAAAAGTTTAATAGAAAGTGGAGTTGTCTCAGATTGAACGGTGGCATCACCGATTGAGATATTTTTATCGTAGCAAGGCACTCCAGCCGAGAGACAGCAGATAGACGATACTGTGTATATTCTGCATTTGTCCGACAAAACAGTAAACAGTCCAGGCCCTTTCATTCATGATCCGTATCCATTCAACTTTTGCTTCTAATTTCTAACAATTCTTTGCGTTCAAAACGTGTAGAATTTATGTTATTTTCGCTTCACGCTTTGTAATCAGTCGTTGACTCGCTGCGCAATGACAAGCTAGGCCATTTAGTAATCGTTCTGCTACAATTTTGTATTACTTTTTGTTGTATCGATTTGTAATTCCATAAATGTTGTACAGTGTTTGATTTGCGACAACTGGGAAACGTGCTTCTCTCTGTTGTCCATCTCTCAATATTCTTGTAGTGTCGAGTCGAGATGTGATCCCACTGAATCTTAGCATTGAGTTTAGTGTATGGTTTCAGCCTAGCAGGCTTTCAGCAGTGAATTGAAATGACCAACCTTACCGTACATATTTTAGTTAGTAAACCGTAACTAGAAACGTCGGCTGAGTAAATTCAATCTCATTATCTGTTATACCACTACGATGATACTAATTACATGATGATACATTAATTAGTATTCATCTGTCTATTTAAATGTGTAAAGGTGTAGAGTGCCGTAAATCTCGTTGTAAATAGTTCTGATGATTCAACTGAAGAAGAATATACGTTTTTGTAAGAAATGGAATATGTAGAAATAAAGACGATAGTCTGGAAACTAAGCTTACAAGTTCATTCCGCCTTCGTCCGTCCGTTCTCATTTCATTTCCTGTTCGTTTGTTTCCAGAATTGAGATAATTCCGATTGATTTGCAGTCAAATGGTCCGTATGAATCCTCCTGTATGTGTTCGATTCGATTACTCATCGCATCGTCATCACCAGTTGGCATAGAACTGAACTGTGGAGGGTGAGCTTCACTCTCCCTTTCGCTTTGAGAATGTTTGATTAAATAATTCACTTTATTGATGAAACTTAGAGAATGACAGGCAATTTTATGCGATACGGACGACATGGTGAATGCTTACCCCAGTATCAGCGTGTAATCATATTCCTTACAACGCATATTTCCAAATTCTAGCTAGACACAAGTGCTTAATTCAGACAAAGATAAGATGAGTTCTCGCAGATCACCATTCCCAAGTACAAGGACCGGCAGCGTTAGTTCAGCCAGTAATGCGAACACAGGACACGCAAATTACTCAATCAGAGCACACAACGCTACTGCAAGTGGCAGACGCTCAGTCCCCGCAAATACGAGTAGGAGCCGGAATTCTGCATATTCTAGATACGTAAATGATGCTGCAGCTGCGGGGAGTCCTTCGCCCGTTTTAGAGCAAGAAAATGTTCCCCAACTCCCGCATACGCCCGGTTATGGTGGTTTTGTCGATTACATCCCTGGAGTTAGGCAACGAACTCCTCGCACGGAAGCCCTCGCTCGAGAAATCAACTCTCTTCGTGCTCTAGGCCAATCCGAGTCCCCGCGTGAGACAGAACAGTCGCCGAGACTAGTCAAGCGACGAAATCATTCATCTTACTTTCGTGGTGCCGATGCAACTGGCTTTCATATTCCGAACCCGACTCCCGAAAATCTCGCTGGAGTGATGTCATTACTTCCTGAAACTCCCGATTTCGTGATAAATAGAGACGTTCTGGAGAAAACATTGCCAAGTACGTTTTACTCTACAAGAATGAAGTACAACGACTCGAAGTGTGAAGCTCATCTGGAAATGGATTCTGAAGATGAGGACGATCAAGCCAGTCCGTTTGGAAGTTCTCCTGGACCAGCAGGTATTACACTTTTATTTTACTAATCGTAAGCTTTTATTTCTAATCTCTGTAAAAGGGAATCTCTCTAATCAGACGCTGCGAGCGGCGAAACTCCATCGGCCAGTGCACCAATTGACAATCCTCGCTTCAGAATGCCCAATGTACACATTAACAACTCAAAACACTTGGAAGACACAGCTCCAGCCGATAAAGATGCCACTGGCGACACGAGCAGTACTGAAAACAGTGACGCCAGCAGTTCTGAGGAAGAGGACGACATTGCTTCCAAGTCAAAGTCTGAAGAATCTGAGGAGGATGAAGATCCGGAATACACACTTCAACGTAATAAAAAGAAACACTTTGAGAAGCAATTATTGAAGGAGAAACTGAAGAAGGAAAAGCAGAACTTTGCAACTTTAAAGAGTAAAGGCGACATAGGAAAGGTGTTTGGAGAACGCGCAACCACGCCCGTCAGAGTGGCCGCCATGAAGTCGGAAATGGCTAGTAGCTGGACCCACATTCGTGCACAAAAATCTGAACCTGGGAAAAATATTGCAGGGACTGGGTAATTTCGAATTTGTCTCGAATACTATTCGAAGCGATGACGGACAACATTTCAATGCATGCGCAGGTTCTTGAGGGATCTCTACAAGAACTCAATTTTGGGGAAAGACATAGAAGAAATTCAGAGGGGGCTGGAAGCTTTGCCAACGTGTAAGAATGGGGCGCCAGAGCATAATCCGCCCTTTGCGCCTATTCCTCCGTTCCCAGAGGTCAAAACACAGCGGAGGCTTATCGACTCCATCCCAACTTCGTCATTATCACCACACAGAAAATTAATAGAGAAGGTTAGCGTTAGTATGAATTGAATCAGAGTCAAACTTCAAGGTCTAAAGTATTTTATTCTGCTCTGACCACAGAACCTTTCCCCGATGCTGGCTCAAAAGTCGAATTTCGCAGCTAACCAGCCATTACGGAACCGCAACCCGAAATCTGTAATAGCGACGCCATCACAATCAAGTATTGAAATTGCCGAAAAGGTGAAGGCGCTGCATGACAGAGTAATCGACATCATACCTCCAAACCACCCCAATAAGAAGATGTTGATGGGCAGGAAGAATTTGCTCTCCGCGTCACCTTCAAATACACGACCACGCAGCCGACAGCACGTGCCAGTTCTTGCAACTAAATCTGGACTGACCGTTGCGACAAAAAGCAATGATTTGGACCCAATGGAAGACTTATTTCGCGAACACAGCCGCTTAAGTGATGCGGCAGCATACAGCGCAAGTAAAACCAGAAGAGAAGTTCAGACATGGAAGCAAAAACTGGGTATAACTCCTGGGTTGAAACTGAAACCATCCTTGGACACACTCACAAGTATGATGGAACCCACTTTGGAAAGACCAACTGCCATGTATTTAAATGCACAGCTTAAGCATCCTCGAACTACTAAAAGCAGTAAACTAGCTCGAGATCAGTTTCAGTAAGTCACTGGATCAAACGCGCCTTTTACAGATATAAATCTACCGCTCGCAAAATTTAATAACGTTTATCTCCTCCCCTCCAGAGCACGAGACGCGCAAATGATTGCAGCTCGACGCCAAGCTATTTTAACCAAATCCAGTCAACAAAGGAGCAAATATCTTTTGACAGATACCGAATTGAAGCAAAGAGTACGAAGGAATTAAGTTCGCTATGCAATTTACAATTATTTATTTTTACTTCAATTGCTTCACCTTCAGGTTCAAGAGAATCGCCCTTCTCGATTGTTCCAGCCGACTCAGGCGTCACTGCAGCGAACGGAGCCGACACACGCCACGCACGTTCCCAAACAGCATCAGCGTTTATTGAAGGAACGGGAGGACGAACTGAGACGATCACGCTTCGGAGCTACTGGAAATTCATTTAAGCCTTCACCGACCATTCAGTTAATTCCAAGGCGGTAATTCCTCTTAACCCTTTCTACTTTGACTGTTTTCATGTTGTGATCGAAATGCTCTTTGCATTTTGATTCCTGACAGAGTCGTTCCAACCTGGCGAAGTATTTGAAGACCGAGAGAGCACCACACCTGTTTACGAAACCACGACTTCTGCCATCCAACTTTAGCCATCTGCGACATGTGCCATCGGTCTTATGCCATCCCCGAAAAATGCCATCGACAACAAATGCCATCCGCGAAATGTGCCATCATTGGCACACGAATAAATAGAGTCAGTTTGCCGTTGCCACACTTTTGATGATGGCATTTTTCGCGGATGGCATTTTTCGCGGATGGCATTTTTCGCGGATGGCATTTTTCGCGGATGGCATAAGACCAATGGCACATGTCGCAGATGGCTAAAGTCGGATGGCAGAAGTCGTGTTACGCCTGTTTACACCAGAACCAGTACGAAGGAGAATCCTGAGATAAAATGAACTGATTGGAGATTGCTGAAGTAAATGTGAAATGCAAAAAGATCTGTATTTATAATAAGCTTAAACCAACACCCCAAGGAAGCCAGCTTGTACTCCTGTACGTGTATCTGCTGTTCGTAGTGTAGGTTAATGGTAGCAAATAATATTTTAACGCCATTTAAAAAATTCTCTACTAAACATGTTTAATTGAATCACGACTTGCTCAAATCGAATCCCAGTGGAAACATCAACGAGATGCAAAGAAAGTGACTCACAATTTTTACCGCTACGAAAAATGTTGACATTACGAACGCATTGGGAAGATCATCAATCACAGAATACTGTTTTATTGTTGGAAATTAAGAGTCCTAAATCTGTATTCGCGTCTTAATTTATTGACCGCCTGTCGATCGAGCATTTAGCGTTTATTTCCATCTTATCTGTACTCTGGCTTTTAGTCGCCCTTTGCTGTTGGAATAAACGCGAAAAATGTGTTCACGTACGACACCCGCAGGAAATTGCATGTGACGAATTCATGACTTGGGAGGAAATTGGAAATTGTACTGCATTTGTATTAATAACGTCGATTTCCTCCACCCTGGCCCAAGCCCATTTCATAACCACGAGTGAGATTGTGATCTCGCTTCATTTGTGACACGAACCGTAATAGGGGCACGACGAGTCGTGGCTGCTATAGTCATGTGAGCAAATTAGCCTGCAATGCAGCGGTCTCCAGCTCGCCCCTGATGTCATCCGGTCGGTCGAGTCTAGATAAATAATTCATTGTATAAGAACTTGCGTACACATTCCTGTCGTTCAATTAATTTAATGAAACATTTCTTGTAACGCGAAACTACACATGCATCGTCAGCGTCCGTTACCAACTCAAGACAAACTAGTTCAGAAATGATTTTGATTATGATAGCACCAGCTTGTGGAGTGGATTCTGTTGTTTGTTTCTGTCTGAAGCAGTCTCAATTCAGTTAGCGTCGACACTCGTACGACGGAGTAGAACCGTAGAACTCATTTGCAGAATTTCCTCTTTCCTTGCGAGTTGCGACTCGGTTGAATTGGAAAAACCAAACGTAAATTAAAGTATCGATTCGTGCGGACTTGCGACTGCACCATTAGTTAATTAGTAGCATTAGCATTCTACTAAAATCTTCAAGGTTTCCAACCAATTCGGTACTTCTTATTTTTGGATTCCAGTGTGCACGTTCATTGGGACATGGAATAATTACGCATAATAGTATTATTAGTGCCAGCGCCAAGTGTGCAATCCTGCGCAAGTCAAGTATAAGTCAGCTTGTTCGCCACTTGTCTGAGGACTGCTGGTACTCTGGAGCAGCGGAGTGCGTCGGGGCTAGAGACCAGGGAATTTTGCAAAGTATTCGTCGATGCCAAAAGTACTACAAGTTTCGCGATTTGCATTATTTATGCATGCTATGTTACTAAAATCCCACCATCCATTTTCTGTACGCAGTTAAGTGGTTTTTGGAACAAAGCACCGCTGGAAGATAATTATTGTCCAGCCATTAATGGAAACCCTATGTACTGCATAATTCCTAAGTCCAAGTAAGTGGTAAGTCCAAAGTTCTACTGCGGGTTCACTCTCGTCTCCCATTATGTAAATAATCAAAATTTACTCAACTTTCTTTGCGACAAACGACAGGAGCTGAAGTAATGGTATCGAAGGCATCGAAGGTTGCAATGATTCACAGACGGAGACTGTGCTACGTAAAATACCTGGCAAGTCTTGGTATTATATTCCTGACCACGTGCTTTGTGTATACCTCATGGAAAACTGTGAAAACTCCGTGTTCCACTCACACCATTCTGAGAAGACCAGAATCTACTCATAAAAATCCTCATGTACTTAAATTAGAATCTCCAGATCTAATCACACTAGTCACTGTAATGTGTCACGGGCCACAAAAACAGGCATCACAAGAAACGACACCTTCACCAACCTCTCGGAAAGGAATCTCACGCCAAATGAGTCAAACACAAGTGATGCTGAAAACTTTACTGCTTATGGAGCACGAGTACTTACGCCAAAATAATCGAAAGCCTGACAGTGATCAACCCACGCTTCACCTGATTGTGTACACTGATTACAAAGAGTATTTTGACGAGCTTGCAAACTTTTTGTACAATTCAGATGAATTTGACTCAGAATATTTGAAGACATTGAGATTAATTTACGAGCCTGTCGTCTACCCCAAAGGTAAAAATTAGGACTTGTCTAACATGCATGTAGCGTGTCAATTACAAGCGTGCAAGCCTAACAACTACGATATTCCCATTTTGCAGGGTACGAGCATTTGAAATACTTCTTTCGCCCGTGCACTACTCTTCGTCTATTCATGGATAAAATCCTCCCTAGTCATGATGCTGTGGTTTACCTGGACACAGATTTAATATTTTTGAAATCTGTGCGTGAGCTATACCATGAGTTTCAGACGTTTAATCAAACTCAGTGGTGTGGAATGGGAATGGATTGGTATCATCATCATGGGCATCCGATTCCTTACTACGGATCTCAAGGACTGAACGCTGGTGTCGGGATTTATAACTTGACCAGAATGAGGTCAACTGAGTTTGGCAAGTCATTAGACAAAATATTCGACGAGTATTTGAATCAGACGAGATTTGCTGACCAGGTAAGTTGATCATGTTTGCAAGATAAACGCCGACATAAATTGATCTTGGAGTAAAATATTGACTTTATTCTTATTCCAGGATATACTCAACATTTACTTCCACTTTCACCCGCACGAGCTGAAACTCCTCCCCTGCTACCAGAATTACATTCCTAATTATTGTCGAGCTGAAAACCGCTGTCAGTTTAGCAACGGAGTCACACTTCTGCATGGAATCACGATGGCGTTCATGCCTGAAACAATTGAAACTCAATTCCAAGAGATATTCGAATTTTTCAAGTCATTGAAGCTAACTACAGTATTACACATCGAAGAAGTCCAAGAACGACTGCGCGCGCACTTGTGTGAAAGCGAGCGTCGTGTCAGGCTAATGTTTAGCAATCGTGAAGAACATTGCATTAAGAATCTAAATTTTGCTGATGAGATTCTAGGCCAACTATAGTCTACGTTGTAAGTACGACCCAGTAGGTTTGTAAAAATGGTAGCAATAAATTATTTTGTATACAGAATGGTCGTGGTTTTTCTGTTGATTGACTTGTGTTCGTGCCAGTAATAAATTAGATTTGCAGTTATTGACTAAACAAACTCTAAAGTTCAATGTTTATACGCCGTCTGTGTGAGGGAATGTCAAGTCAAGGAACTGAGCGGCACGTGTTCGAGGCTGTTGTGTATGAATGATGGCTTCATACGGCAACTTGACATGCTCCTCGCTGGAAACACTAGAAAAGTTCCTTCCTGTTATGCGTCAGCAATCTCATTTTCGGAAGTAGGACAAGTCAAGTCCATGCTGGGCTGCGAAACAATGAAATGCTTGTACGCGTATACTCCGAGTTGACGAGAAAGATGACTGACTGCTGCATTTTGGTGGGCAACTTCGCCAGTATGACGGAGCTTCCCGAGGCTTCCGGTTTAGAGATTTTTGCTACCCTTCTTTCGCAATGTATCGCTATATCCGATCTTCAGACTATTTTCCGACGAGCACCATGATCAAATCAGCGCAATACTCCAACAACAGCCGATACTTCTTTCCGCCCCCGATACTTCCGTTCACAAATGGGGTTTGTGACTTGCTTTCTTCTTGGCAAGCTCCTTTGACAGTTAAGTTTAATATTGAAGTAATTGTGTCTTTGTCCAGAGCGATTTGAACCGGCGAACCCATTTCTGTGGGTCCTCCAGTCACGTTGGTCATTCCCACTGCACTGGAGATAAATCCTGCGCCAGTAACCAGGGCCCAGCTCACACATTAAGGGAGCATTCTCTGAAGAAAATTCTTCCTTGGCGCAGTGAACCTGAGTTGGTCAAGGACGCAAGTGGACGACCGCCAAAAAAATCGCAATAGTAAGAATTGTAAAGTCGTACCCATCAAATTACTACAGTGTCCACGCAAAATATTCTGCTGATAGCACGGGACGCGATGTCGGCTACGCCGGGACGGGAACTGAAAACACTACCGCAATTTTCGAACCTCCAGTTCCAGAGAGATTCCCCAACTTGGTCACAGAATCAAATTTGTACGCTGCCAATGGAACACATAGTTGCACGGTGGCTGGGGCAAAGTGAGTAAATACCCGCATTGCACGATTAGTCGAAAATTAGGAAGTGCTCTGCTCTGTTCAGGTACTCCCCGAAAGAATGGGTCATCAACAATCGTCAACTCTACACTGGGGCCGAATGCATTCACAACAACGTGACAGCAGTTCAGTCCGATGTCAAGCAGTGCATTGCTGAAAACAGCAAGGTGCAGATTCGAAGTCACCTTGACACAGAGCAAGATTTGGAGAAACGAATCAGCGAGGTCGAAGAGTGGACCAGCAAACTGAGGGCTGAACTTGGGCACAGCGTCGACATGTTTCAGCGAGTTGTGGAATTGAAAGGAAAAATTGACATAGTTGTACAGGTATTCAACTGAGGCTTACGCAAGATTTCTACTAACTAATCCCCACTTATTTCAGAATCTGGAGAAGCCGCTTGACATTTCCAGGGAGAATTTGTACCAGCGAGAGTCCAGGCAAGGTGTAGAGTTGGTTCATGACGACGTAGAAGATTCTCTCTTTCGGGAGGTGCGATTTTTAAGTTCCTTAAACCGTCGAACAAGACAATGCGTACAATACCAAGTTTGTTACCTGATTTATTTGTCGTTTGTATTTTACACGAATTGCAAAATACGAAAAGACGTCGAATATTAACTCGTATTCTTTGCTAAATGATAGATTCCATCAATGGTTTCTTTCTTACAAGGTCGAAGAGTTTCGCCATGCCAAGGAGGAACTGCAGGAGTTCTCCGTCCAATTGAGCTTCTCACAAAATAAGCTCCGTGCGGCACGGCACGAGCTCGAGATGGACATCTCCAACAAACAATACGCTCATGGCACCGATACTTGTGTTCGCTCCTTGAATGAGAGGTCGAAAGTAATCTTGAGCACCTGCACGAGCGCACGGCATGGAGGCTGCACGGGAAAGTGCACGGCTCCGACTGGCAAAGGTCGCAGTGGAGGTTTGGAAGCGTCCATCCTTCACAGTCACAGTTCGCCCGCATCGTGGCTCGCGAATACTCAGGCGATTATTCAGAAATCGGCCGAAGAGCGTTCGCTCGCGTACGCACTTTGCGAGGAGGTGCTGCAGGCGTTGGGAAAGAGGAATTCCGAGTGCGTGAAGCATTGGGCGCAGACGAGCACCGCATTTTGCACGCGGATACTTGAGATTGACCAGGCGATTAAGATGATGGGAGCACATTTGCAGAAAATCGACTTTGACATCGGCCAAGTGCACTCGCAACGCATGAAAGTGCGGCAGATCATCGACGAGAAGAAGCCTGCACTTCAGGTGAACAAATGCAATCCTTTTTGTTATCAAATATCAAGTTCGTGTTTCCAATTCTTGTAAATCTTTCAGCTGGCCGAAACTCGTCTCGAAAAGCGAAAGGAGCGCACTGGTCTCGAATTATGCAGGGACAAAGCGACAATATCTTTGATGCAAGAAATCCACGTGCTGAAGAACGCGATTCAGGAACTGAACATCCAGTACTCGAATATGAACCAGCTCCACGAGCAGTTGGTCACCACAAAGGCGAAACTGGAGCACGACCTCAAACTGAAGAAAATGGCCCGCATAATTGATGCTGATAGGTGCTTGGGTGCTCGGCGGGCTCTTTGCATGAATAAAGTGTTCGCTTAAGACAGTCGATTCACATATTTTGTACATTTTTATTTGGTTTTGTCATTTCTCGCACAGCACAATAAGAGCACTACAACAGCACATTTTGATATTGAAACCAACACCAATTTACTGGTAATCTGTAAGTATTTAATGTATACACACAAACGGCAGGTGCCGTGCCAGCTTCAGCTGCAAGTAACTCCGAACCCTGCCTCCACTGATTAAGGCTGCGCTGCCTCTACACTGATGTAAGTGAGCGAACGGTTGATTCTTCGGTGGTACGATGGTGGCTCACTGCCTGAATGAAGGTGATGGCGGCCAGGCAAGCGCACGCGTGACGACGGTGGACGGTGTCAGACGTGAGAGGAGGAATCGGGAGTCATTGCGCCCTTATTTACAAGTCCATACTTAAGTACATTAGATCTAGAACCATAGACCATCATGTAGTAGTAATAAGGAAATGCAACTAGCCTACACACTCCACGAATTACAAATTACGAATGTCTAAAATCCCAAGAGTTGAATCAAGCTTAGTATGTAAATGCAAATGTAAAATGTAAGTTCAATAAAACTTTAAAACTGTACAACAATTTTACAAGACAAGATCTTCAAAGATCGAGGTAAGAGAAATCAAAAACTTAAGTTAACTATTTACAGTTCATTGCACACAGCAGTTCTGAGACTGGACTGTGGCACGTTTCTTCTCCGTCGGATGTAGTCATAGTGCTTACAGCAGGGATACTTTCGTAGACCTGAGCTTAACCCTACTGTATAAGTGGTAAGTGCAATGCAGTTAATAAAGTAGAAAATGCACTTCCAAGACTTCAGTCAAAGCGTTCAGGAAAAAGCGAAATGTAAATTGAAAATTTTACACAACTAGTTGAAGAAGTCGTTAAACGTTACGCGTTGAAATGTGAAAAAGACGTTAAAAAGTGGAAAATGCAAGCACGTTGATAAAACCTCAGATTTACATTTTGCTTTCGCTGATCTTAATGCTAGTAATACTCTTAATACAAAGGCCTTTGTATTAACTAACTTAGCCGAGCCTTATCTTAGTGTTAATCATGGTAGGGAATGATCTGCCTTAACTAGTCAGAGCTTTGACAAGCTGTATGTACAACTCTACTTTACAACGGGATACAGTAGTATACCTTCTGCTTCAACATTTTCTCCGTAGAGAAATGCCTGCCTGTTAGCACAGAACCTTATTCACAATAAAGGAAGCGATATGATTGATATCTTAACTACGGACTTAGCACATTAGCATCTTACAATGTTAATCAGTTGATTTGAAATCAGTACGGGATTTGAGAGGATATTTGGACATATTTGCCCTGAATTAAGGTGATTAATTAATCATTGGGTCATAAGCTTATCATAAAACAGTCTTAAAACGCGCGCTATGGGGAGTCTTAACCTATTTAAGGTATTTGTGCATTGTATTTTGAAGTACCAGTCTCGTGCCCCGCCCAAAAGAAGTGGAAGTCACGGCGTCTGAGTCTTGTCAAGTTGTAATTCGGAAACTTAGACTTATATCACGGTGTGATGGATTTAATACTCAGAAAGGGTCGTAGGAAAGTGCTGAGGCTGAAGGACTGGTGGCAGACCCGGCTTACACTTCTTTTGGGCGGTGGTCACGCCCTCGACACTAACGCTAAAAAGCTACGCTATTCTTGCACCAATTTTGAACGCAATCTCGGAGGAAAAAAGGTGGACGAAACCTGCTTAACTAACTGACAACAAGGTACAAATGTGTTTAAGACGTACAGTGGGTGAGCTGAGTTTTGGCTACGGAATTAGTGTCAAATATGAAAAAAGAAACTAGCCTAATTTAGCACAACGAAGATTGAGGCAAAATGAAACCTTATGAGAAATGAATCACTACAATGACCGCCTAAACTAAAACCCGAATGAACAGAAGCAGGTACTAGCGGTACTCTTATTGCCTACTTTGAATACCCTTAACCCTAACCTTAGCCTAGTCTAGCCTAACCTCAGCTCTAGCTCGTTAAACTTTGCTGTCCTTACTCTAATTGTCCGTTTGTCAGACCGACTGGCCTTGAGTAAAATTAACCCTTAACTCCTAAGCGCCCTAACAAATGATAAGGTCCAATTATCACCGACTCCCTGAGCTAATTATTAATTTTGTGCTTGAAGCTGGAGATTATTAACCCGTATGTATGATATTAAGCTTAATACGACTTCACAATGCAAGTTACCTATCAACCAGCTACGAGATAGTATCACAATTCAAAGTCCTGACTACCTGATGGGAACTTACAACCTTTTGCGAGCTGAGATGCTTTGCCTTTCGCAAACTGAGAATCAAACTCTAACCTATCCTTAGCCTAATTATGTATTATGGCTGAACCTGGCCAACCAACGCCTGAATTGCTGAAAGCAGTAAAGAAAGCCCAAACCTTAACCGTTAACCATGAACGAATTTCAGTTCCCAATCCCTAACGCTATGATTTATCCTAATTTGTCTATTTGTGCTTTTTCGACTCCTTACGCTAGTTATTCTTACACGCTAATTTGTACACTTGGTTTGACTTAACTTGACCCCTAAACCTCCACCTGAACCACTACGCCTATTACTGACCTTTTGTTATTCGTTATGCAAGTCCTAATTATTAGCTGTCTGTCAAGTGCAAGTCTAGAAATTGTCTCACTGTCCTCAGGTTAGTTTTTAAATGCTAATAGTACGATGTGAAGGTGTGAAGCTGAAATGGTAAACAAGTTCAAGCTCAAATGTAAAGAATTTAATCCAATTTAACGCTAGTAACTTCTGACCTTATGGAAAAAGCCTTAACCTCGCAGCAATTAGTAATGATAAAAATTTTGTACTGATGCAAAGTTAAAGGTTGTTAATTTTGTGCAAGTCCTGTCAAGCCTTATTTCGTTATTGCATAGACTCAAAAGATGCTTAACCTACTCTACATCTAATTGTGCCTTTTACTTACACTAAGGGGTCGAAGCGTTTTCGTTGGTCTCAATCCAATTCAAATACAGTAGAATGCAGAATCACGAATTACAAAATATTCGCAAAATTAAGAATCACATGGAATCGCGGCCTAACCTTAAACGCTAACCTTAATCTCTTACTCTAAACTCTTAAAAGAGTCTGGTGCGTTTGCAAAAATGAATAATCTGGTACGTTCTTTGGTGGTTGACCTTACTTATATTGTCCCTAATTATTACAATGACTGCTAGACCGATGTACTGGCCGTTGCGGACTCAAACTTACATGTACGCAATGATGACCGATTGGTACTGTCTAATTGCTGAGTCGCAGTCGTTCCTAACTTCCCTGTGAGCACTTTCCTGATTGGGTGATTGTCAATCACTTCTTACAAACTAAGCCTTAACCTACGCTTGCTTATAATGTAAGGGAAAAGTGACTTTGGTACAGAAACTTATTAACGACTAGCCTTCCCAAAAATATATTTAGCAAAATATATACACTTTGCGACGACAAGAATATTTACATCACCCAAGAAAATAGAATTTGCAAATTATTTGCATAGAACTCAGAAATACTACTACGACACAATACGACGGATGTTGACAATACGATGATGACAATGACAACGATGATCTGTGCGTTGTTGGAAATCCAAGACGTAATCGTGCGTGTTTTGTATCACGGTGACCTACTGTCAAGTCGAGTGTGCGTTGATGTCCACTGCTGCTTCGAAGGTTGTGCTGCGTTAATACGTATGAAAGGTTGAAAGTGTCTTCGTATACTGCATTATAGGATGAAAGATGAATGCCGGTCGTCTGGACCTGAAAACAAACAAGCCAAGGCGAAATTGTAAATCAATCTCCAATTGATTGTTGACAATGGACAAAATTTAAGCACAAGTGTCTGACCTTTTCGGAGCAGACTACATTTTTGGTTGATGATGGTTGGTTTAGTTGATTGTGCGTTGATGCCTTGGATTCGCTTACATACGTTAGTAGTACTTGTTTATGTGCTTTGTATCAGTGTGCCCCACGAATAAAGACTCCTTAATTAGTTGTGCGGACAAGTTTTAGTTTTGTGACAACGAAAGATGAGATACGTCAAGATGGTGTGGTGGACGATCTCTTTCACGAGTCGAATTGCAATGGCGGAGGCGGTGGTGTTCCGTTCCAGCTCCGGGCAGCCCGTGCTTCGTTGTTCTTATTCGTTTGTGAAATGCAAAGCTGGTAATTAATCCCAACAACCAATTGGGTATGGCTTCGGCTCCTGAGAACGAAACAGAAACAAAGGAGTCGAGTGATTAATTACAAGCTGGCGCAAATCGTGACGGTGACAAAGGAAACAGGCTAAACTCAATCAGCGAACGAATTAATTACGTACCTGTAATAGGCAGCCAGTGAGTTGTTCAATTAAGCAGTGGTATTTGCAATTGGTTGCCCTTTGCTTCTTAGATGTTGATGCTTAGCTAATTGTGCTTTGTAGAAATGTGCGCTTACAAAAAGAGAATAGAATTCTTCACCAAATCGATGTCAGATTTAGCTTCGCCGTAGTCGTATCGATCTGCCCCGGTGTCTCAATGTCTCAAAAGCTCAGTCGCGTTGTTGCCAATTTCGGATTGCCCCAAGTTGCAAATTCTCACGGCTGCAGCTGGTCTTCAATGCAAGTTGTTTCACTTTACCCCAAGCTGCTGCTCTTTTTGAATCGATTCTCGTCTCTTTGGACAATAGTTTTTTTCGTTTTTTCACAAAAATAGGAATTTGAAAATATTTCTTCGCTTTGTTAGTTGATGCTTGCATAGATTGCGAGTTTGTACGTATTGACTTGTGCGTGCAGCACTTCACGATGTAGTAAATCTCGGTTATTGTGCAAATTGCAATAGATATTCACCTGACAGACGCTGTTTCGATTTTTCGGACGATGGTTTGACCCGTGTGTCTTCTGCTAGCTGTTGCCCATTTTCACTAACCAACTCCTTCGCTTCGCCGAGCGATGCTATCTGCCGGTGTGGTCGTAGTAAATGTCTATAAAATTGTTCCAGTCGGTCGCTGATGAAAACTCAGCGTGTAACGTCCGATGTGTATACTTTTGCTTGGTGGTTAAGTCAGTCGTCGACGACGCATTCACTTTCACTGTTCTTGACAAACCGTTTACTGGCTTCACCATTGAAATGTATCTATGTTTTCTCTCGGCTCAAGTCTGTTTATCAGTATCTAATTTGTACGCTTGATTATTGAAGAAGCTTACGGCTAATAATGCCACTGAAATCGATTGTTTTTGGAAAACACTGATTATCTCTTAACTATGGCACTTTTACACAAGTGTTCCGGGACAACTGTCTGATCAGAGTTCGGTGGGATGCTGATTCTTAACCTAACTGTGCGTGTCCCTAACCTAGGCCTTAACTAACTTAGCCTATGGAAAAGGGAAAATCTCACTGATTTCTCACTTCTCGACTGAGCTACAACTTCTTGCAAATTTTCTGTACCAAAAATCTTCAAAGAAGTTCCGGACTGACTTTCTCGCAGATGCGACGTCGCCTTCCACAAAGAATCTTCTGGAAAATATCGATCGAGTTTGGGAAACTTGAGACTCGGCTTTCTGCTTCTCACTGGCTTACAAATGTAATTGTGCGATATAGCTCTCTGGGTAAATGTAATTGTTGCGTTTGATTATTAGTGGAGCATTTGTGCTATCAGAATTGTGCAAACGACCCAGACTGTGCTTAGAATTTAATTGTGCTGTTAATATTTAGCCTAGTATTGCCTGTTGGGTGGGGGAAACAAAGAAGACTCTACTCTCGAAAGATGTTGACGTTCCTTTCTCCGAGTCTCTCTGGAAGGGAATGAAGCTTCGAGTTCCATCACTACGTCTTTATAACAAGACTCACAAGAGCAACTGCGTCTCAGCAAAATATACAGAGTGAGTTCTAGATATCGACCGGTGTTCTGGCAATTTCCATTCATTCGCAGTGCTTTACCCAAGCAAAGACTGACGCGGAGAAAAAACTGCGCCTCGCTCCTGAGCTTTTGTGCATTGTATGCGCTGAGTTCGTGATATTCGGCACGTACGCATGGGCCAACCTCGCGCTATTCTTGGTTGAGCTGCATCGACCATCCATGCAATTCACGTTGTCGCAAATTCGCGAATTTTCAAGGTTAACGTCGATACAAATGTTGTTCCCTGTGTACTTCACAGCAGTCGTAAACAAGGGAGAGGCAGGAGCGATAAGAGGGTCCAATTTTTTGCATGCCTACTGGATTTCACATGCTTGCTTTGCTTTAATCTAATGAATAATGCTCATTGCTTTAAGCTATGCGTGCTTATTAGTTTGTTGTCAAGTAATTGGCAGCATTAGTGAGTGCATTGCATATAAAATGTGTGCCACTTGCATCGTAATCATAATATTATGGTCTCGCATGGGCTTATGTCGTCCAGCTCCGTATCAGCATCCTTTTGTGATTGCGCATTTAGCATAAAAAATGAGAGATGCTAACTAAAGGATGTTTTCCAGTCGAGCACCAATCAGTGCTCTGCATTGCTAATAATATGAATAGAACTCAGACCGGCTCGTTTCCAAGATACGGATCCCGTCCAGTCCCTTTTCCAGCTCATTCGTGTGTCAAAAGAAGCTTACCAGTTGCCCTCAAATCACTTCCTGGAAAAATGCTTCCCCATGTCCATTAAAAAGGAGACAGGTACAAAGTTTAGGCAAGCAGTTAGCGTGAAATGATCTTTGGAAGGTTGTCGGTGATAATTTTAGCTCAATCAATGATGAAGAATGACAATTCTCGTTCCCGATGCCGGGCGTTGCATGAAGGAAATTGCAACATATGGACGTGCGATGGATGGGCACACAATGCAATGGAAGAGTTTCCTTTTCATTTGACTTTGACGATGTTCTAGAAGGTGAAAGACGCTCATTGGCTGCTCTGCTTGAGCAGCAACAGCAACAAGTCGTAAAATGCATTGCGAAAACATATTCTGGTTCCCTTCTTTCTGGAGTGGAACGATGCCGGTATCAAACGTCCTATTTGACTTTGGGAACATACACGAACCGAGTCCCGACTATACGCCTATACTGCCTAGCGCGCCTACTACTGCGTCGTTCTCGAACCCGTGCAGATGTACTCTGCCTTTGCCATTTCACGATTCGCGATCGCCAGCAGCAACAGCAACCGGCACGGACCAGCGAGAAAAGCCAGCGATGGAGAAGCACAGTCTTTCTATTTTTGCACAGTTTATTTATATTTTCCTGATCCCTCATCCATCCCCCGTACCTGGAAAGATGAAATGAAATGGGTGCCTGGCTGGAGTGGAGAGAATGTTGCAAAAAAAGACGGTCCAGACGCGCGTGAGCGCGATGAGAGAAACTACGCCGTAGTTTCATTTATATAGCATCTCGTTTTGCAACGAAACTGGCATAGTGGCATATAAAAAGTAGGATTACTGGAATTTTCCAACTCGCTCAATATTTTACACCATACCACACCGATAATGAAAGAATCAAGTTCTTTGTTTGCGACTGGACTTGCTCAACAAAGCTCGCATGTTGTCTTTATGCTAAAACTGAGCCGAGTCTTAACTCATCTCATCCTCCCCTGCCTTGGCTTGGCAAAGGGCATTTCAAAGACATTTTGCGCCGTAAGTAAGACAAGACCAGTTTTTTGTTGATGGCAATAAAAATCGCAATTCACGTTCTTCGCGATCGCAATGTTGATGTTGTTGACGATGACGGTGACGTTGTCAGATTCAGAAGAGCGAGGCAAGTTTATTATTATTTATTATTAGGCAAGAGACAAGAGATGAGAAACAGAAACGGAATGGATCAAGATTACGACGCGAGCTCCAATTCAAGCTGCATTTTGCGTTGCATGTTGCGTGATTCGCGAACGTATGGAACGGATGGGTGAGTTTGTCCTTTGCACAACAGGAAAGGTTAAAACGCGATAATAAACATGAAAATCTGAAAATGAAAGCTGAGATGAACATGAGAACACAAATGCAGTGGAATTAAGTCTTGGTAGTTTATTTATAGCATTTCGTCAACTTATAATAATCTATGAAGTGATGAAGAAAATAGTCATCTTGAACGGCTTGTGCCTGCCATTTTCCTAACCTTAAATTTTACAATGCTGAGTAATTCTATGAGTATTCCGCTCTCGAGTCAAAGTATGGGTTTTCTTGAACTTCAAATACTAAATACGACGAAGGCACTTTTAATTTCCCGTTGAAAATGAATATATTCTGGCTCCACCAATCCAACCAGCACGGCCAATCCACTTCATCGTGGTACGGACCCGCGACCACGGCCATGACCGTAACCTGTATTTACAGATTTATTGTCAGATTTCGATCTCAGATGGCTAGGCGAGAACAGAATAACAGAATCTGTGCTGTGAATCTACCTGGTGGCGGTTCTTGATAACGATTGGGATCGCCTGGTGGTGGAATTTGAGTGTGTGGCATACCGCGTCCACGACCACGACCAGGCGTAGTCTCCTGAGGGATTTCTGGTGGTGGTCTGGAAGTACTTGGTGCAGACGGTGCAGGAACACGAATCTGTGAAATGAAATTCAAATGGTTTATCATGCCATACTTTACATTCTCAATCATTTAATTAAGAACTATTGGAACAAGATGCATAAACAGCACTCTCAATGCAGTATTTAGCACCAGAAAATGCATGACTTACAACAAACCCAGAAGACGGTGTGTAGTCATCACCTTCGACAAGTGGTGATGGAAATACCGTCGGACCATGGGTCCCGGCAGTCCCGGGAGAACAAGTGCGATCGGTAGACAAAGAAAGTCTTGATTTAGCTGCCGTCCATACACGGTCGAGTTCTGAATCCTGAGAAGCCAAAATACATTCTTTTTGAAACTCAAACACAAACAACAGAGGCAATAACCGAATATTTTACTTACACCAGCAGCATCTGCGTCTGCTTTTGCCTCTTTGCTGCGCGAACTTCCAGGAGTAGAAGTTGCAACCGCGAGTCTTCCCGCTGTTCTTGCTGAAGATGATCTTTGGGCGAATTTTTCAATGTTATGGCCATCAAGTTGATCCAACTTTAAATGTTTCACGAAGTGATCCAGTATCAAGTAAACACTTCGCAAAACAACGTTTTTGCAGCAATGGTCAATTTTGTGGCGATATTGTTCCTGTTTCAGAATGTGTTAAATGATTAGAAGATATTCTTCTAATACAATATACAACATATATATTCTTACAATATTATTGTAGAATTTGTGTTACACATGAATGATTCACTCCACTTACCAGTGTGTGATGATTGCAAGAAATGTCTGATCGATAACTGAAAATAGCCTTATTGAGAAGCGCCTCGGCAGCTTGCTGCAAGTCAGGATACCTCGACATTACATTTTCGTATTCAGGAGTGATGGATTTAGCAATCAGAGCGAATCTCAGCACCAATTTTGGCAACGGGTAGAATCGGAGATGATCAAAAAAGTACTCCCAGCCTGGGAATTCGTCTTCACTAACTGTAAGAGAAAAAGAAAATGTTTTCATAGCGGAATTACGGACACACTTGTAAATTGTAAGATCGACACTCACTCGAATGCTTCGCATTTTCGTAGAGCCACTGCAGGCAGCCTTGGGCTGATTTCGCCTCCTTGTCCGACATCGCGAAGAGAACAAAATCACGTGGATACGTTTCGAGATACTAACCAACAAAGGGAAATATTTTATTACATGTATGCGATTAATGGCGATGTTAACTGCAAACGCTTAGTGCTATTGAATCAACCAACCGTTTCCGTAAATTTTTTAATGTTGGTAATGATTTTCTTGTAGTCACTATGTCCAGGTTGGAAGTCTTGAGCTGGTTCGAAAGCAGAAGGACGAGGTAGACCAGTCTCTTTACAAGTTTCCATCACATCAATTGCGTAGCCTGGTGGACTTTGCTCTAAATACCGGGAGCAAAAGAAAATCTTGATCATTTTGATGTACCATTCACCCTTCAATTTTGATTACTTGTATTGACAAGAGTCCAGTATTGACATTTTAGTCCTTCTTTCAAGTTAAACGCAGACACGGCCAATTCCAATGGCCAATAAGACTGGTTATTGTGGTCAATGCAAGAGTGAATTGTTTTAATTATGATAAAATTCCTTTCAGTCTGAGGAGTGCTGCTGTTGATAGTCAAGTTGTCGACAAGTCTTTCACAATCCTCTCGAGATTTTCGTTCTTCTTCTTGTCTTCGCTGAAGTTCGGCAAAACTGACAACATATGTTTCAATGTTATGGCTTTCGCCCATATCTTGCATTGTTAGGTTCTTGAATAGTAAGGAATGTAACCTTTCACCAGTTGAAGTAAATTTTTGAGTCAGATCATGTTTACGTTCTTCTTTCTCTTCTTTCGCCTTATGCTTATAAACTTCTTGCTGCTCCTTTGTCAAATTCTAGAAAGCATACGACGCACAGTCTTATCACTTTTGTTATTTTCTCAGGCTATCGAAACTTACCTTCCATTCTTGATGGCACACCTCCAGAATATCTTTATCACCGCTTGGGAACACATATCGTTGTCTTTCCAATTCCCTCCGCCGCTCTCTCAGGTACATGCCGAAAGGAGTCGGCGGATTCTTCTTTAACTTGGGCATCTTGTGCTGTTAGATCAGTCTTTACGCAGCGTCTAAACAAGCACCATTCGCCCTTTAAAAAAATTAAAGATTGTCGAGTAAGCGTTGATACAATAAAAGTTTCCCAGGACGGAGGATCTGGAGGTAGGAACTGATTACGAACAGCTGTATAATTACCACTCGAAGTTTATAACTTACCCATTGTAATGTTCCTAATCGTTGCGTTTGGTTTGGTGTTCCGCCAGCTGAGGAAACTTAATTATTAAATTATACGAACCAGGATATTTGTTCGAGCTTGATGTGTAGTCAGTCAGTCGTTTACTTACAAATCGCCAAATAAATCGACGTTGAAGTAAAATTAAGTTCCAACTTGAAAGAAGTATAAAAAGGTTGCGGTGCTTGCACTCATACAGGCGACCCACATTCGTATTGGTTCAATTGCCTCCGCGTTCACTAATTGATTCGCAACTAAAACAACGGCTCAAAAACGTGCCGGATCGTTGCAGCGTGTACTTTGTTCAGTTAAAAGCACAAAACTCATGAAGGATATTCTATTAACTTCTGCCGCCTGCCGTGTTTAAATTATTGGCCGGTCAAATGCTTGAGCGTACAACGTGAACAATGGGAGTAGTAATTTGGGTCAGAACTAGTCAGGGATTCGGTATCTTGATTAGCAGTTCAACAAAAACAGAAGAACAAAAATTGTCAACGCCGAAGTCAAATAAGGAGTTCAAATAAATAACTTTGTGCATATTTTTATTATTCCTGACCTGAATAAATGTCCGATACAGAATTATTCGGTCTTACTACTACATTCGCCCATCAAATTGTATCTCATTCTTAATCGAAGCGATTGATTTGGCTACATTTCGCAAATCTTTTTCTGAAACAAGACGTTTTAATTGAGACTGGAACCTTGCGTGCACAACCAGCGCAGACACGGCTGTCTTCGCGTGGGTTCTTGCCTCCAAGCCTCCTTCTTGCAAAAGTTTGATCAGCATTGGCAGCAGTTTATAGGCCAGTTCACCCACCACGCAGCGATCTATACTCGTCTTCTGCACGATCAGCGAAATCATTTTGGCCGTTGTGGCACGCGCAATCCCGTTTTTGTGTTTCAAGCCAATTTCCAAGGCTGGCAGCGTTTTCGTTGCTGACAAATTGCGGATCATTGCCTCGAGAGCTGCACCAGCGTCCTCCCGTATAAACTTGGTTGTATCGGCCGATTTGTCCAATAGCTTTTCGCAGATCTTATCAACGTCGTATTCCATGGACTTTCCAAGGTGTGTAAACATTTCGGTGAAGAATTGGCAGGCAGCTCGTGTAATTTGCGATCGAAGGTTGGCAAACTGCTTGAGGGCAGTCATGTTCACACGGTGCAAATGAGAACGAACTGTTTCAGTGTGGTGCCGCACTAGGCGGACGAGCAGACCAAATCCGTCGTTATTTGCTTCCCAGTCGCCGGATCGTAATTTCTCCAGCGCATGGTTAAGTGTCGTTTTAGGGGAAGAAACTGGCGCCAGGTCCGTAGGAAAGACGATTGATGGGCCCACAGGAGTCAGACTTGCGAGGTATGATCCTTTGTATACCCTCGCTGGAGTTACCATCTTGCTGCTGCTACAGGGCGATAAACGGCTTGTCAGCGAGGGTCTTTGTCCAGGAGTAAGGGTGGCTTCAATCGGTCTCTCACCCGCAATGCCGAAGGGAGATGCTTCGAGTGTGCCACCTAATGCTCGATCACGGCTTGACACCACGCGACGCGGACGAGGGTCCCTTACATCAGCTTTAAGGTAAGGATACGGTTTGGGTGAGGTCGCTGGAGAGTCTTGGGCCGCTCTCGCTCCGACGAAGGCACTGGCCTTGAAATTCCGCCGAACGCTAAGTTCGTCATACTCATACTGCTCCTGCTGTTGGTGGAAGAGGTTAGCTCGACTCGAAGGTCTGGCCGAAACGCGACCCAGGACAGGTTTGTGTACAAATGCAGGCGTGGAAGGCAAAGGCGTGTAGGTTGCAGTTGCAGTGGCAGTGTGTACGCTGATGCTGGTGGAAGAATTCGAGCGCTTTACTTGAGGTGTACAGTTTCGAGTTTCTTCACTCTTCATCGGCTTCACTGCTAACATTTGCGTGTAGCCTTTTGCTTGGTCTTGAGGAGGTGACTGGCCCTGGCACTGGTGGCATGATTTCGAGCGTTGAGGTCGTAGCTTGTGCGCGGTACAAGATTCCAAGAGTTTTTCTTCCGTCGCCAGGCGTTGATTCGCCAGCGCATAGTACGCGTCGAACTCGTCTATACAAACTTGAGTCTGTCTGGAAATGTGAACAGGGACGCTGTCTAATTCTTTTGTGTTGTAGCTGTAGGTTTGACTAAATTTCTTCGACATTGTACCTGCAGCAGGAGCCGGGTTGCAAATGTTGCGAAGTTAAATTAATCAAGCATGAGTATACTTACTGGTCGGACACCGTCTGGGCAAAATTCAAGTGACCAGGAGGTCAATTTCTTTCAACTTGACCTGCTTTGCTGGGTTGAGATTTTGGATATTAAAAAACCTGACAAAGTGTGACTCGAAAGTTCGTCGATACAGTATTGAGAAATTCCCAACTTTGACATGAACATACTATACCCAGTTTGTGACTGTTGATATGTCGTGTCGCTGCTTTGAGAAATCCGAAAATCATAGGAACAACTGAAAATTGTGACTGTAAAGTGAGTGCGTGTGATGGGAACCGACAGGTCAATTCGCGACCATCGGAATTTTCATGCTCTATTTTCTTGGCTGAGGTAGGGAAGAAATCTGGGATCACCTCGACTCAATTATAACAATACAACAAGCATTTCATTTGGCCCAAGGCTTATGACTGATTATGCAAGTTTCCAACAAATACCCTAAAACTCCATGTATGTTTCAAAATAAGTCGGTGTCTTTTTACGTATCAGCTACCAAAAATGTCATAATTTAATCTAAAATCAACTTTTGTTCATCTGCCTTGGCCCGTATTTTCGTGGTGGTTCGTTTGTTGGAATTTTAAGCGTGCATTTAAATCGTTCTCAAAACCAACAATACCAAAATATTCATACTGTACGCATACTTCTTTAAGTGACATGTATTCCCAAACGTAAACACACTGCCTCATCCTCATGCTTTCTTGGATTGTATGTAGAGTTTAAAAGTAACCAACATGAGAACCACATGGAATTTTCGCGAAGAGAGTAGATCCTCTTCTCGACTGTCCTTGAGCATTCGTGTTCAGTTGTTCAGTGCATTGGCTGCCTAGAAACTTCGTAATGTTATGTTGTCAGTAAGCTGCGTGGTGTTATTAACACACTTGTGATTGCAAACGAGATTCATTGCGGTTGCGACATTCGACGGCTGAATAAGTGTCAAGTTAACTGCAGTTAGTCTTTCCATTCCATATCCGGTTTTGTCGAGTTCCAAGCTAAACTGACCAGTGTCAGTGGCAAAGAATTGCCAAGTCAAGCTTAAATTCAACCGTTTCTGACTTCTGAACGTTGTGAAGTTGAGTGTGTAAATACCAAACACGTGTGAAATGGTCTTCTTGCCGATTGTACCTGCTCGAACTGACACTCCGCCAGTTTACGCACACTTGCCTGTCCAGATGGATACAAGCGAGCAGGAAGTGAGCAATGACGACTGGATCCTCGCACCAATTCGCTTAATCAATACGTTGTCGATTGGAGGTGAGAAACGCGGCATGAAAAGATCACGCGAGAAGAAATCTGAAACGGAATCTTCTGACTCGGATCAAGTGGACGAAGAAGCGCCCAATGGGCCCAAGAAGAAGCTGTTTGATGTAACGACGGAGATTAAGCTAAAAGACCTGGGAATGGTGTGATAAGTCTGGGTTTGTTTTGTCAATGTTGCAGAAACCTTATGCCATGCTGCAAAATGTGCTGACATTTGCAAACGAAGAACTGGAAGGCCCCGGCTGGATTTTACGCCCATTCAGGCTGTTGACAAGAACGCTAATGGACAAAACTCAAATACCACGCAAACGAGGCTCTTTGATGCTGGAGGCGCCGAAGTCTGCTCAAGAAGTTGTTCCGAAAAAACATCTGTTTGAGGTAAGTCGGAAGTCGGCGTCGGTCTTTCAAATCATGCCGTACCATACATAATATAAGATATATCACAAATTCTATCTTGACATTTTCTGATCGATTTAGGTTGAGCTGGACGTAACTGGCTACAAGCCTCAGGGCCTGAATGTAAAAATATCCGCCGGTTCTGTTGTCGTTGAAGGAAAACATGAAGAAATGCAGATGCATGCAGCAACTCAAGGAAACTCAATCAAACAATTTACAACCACCGTTCAACTTCCATCCAACGTTATCAGAGAACAACTTGAATGTAAATTGACCTCAAATGGGACCAAGCTGCATATAACTGCCCCACTCAAACCTGTTGAGCCGCCCAAGGAGCCTGACAGAACAATTCCAATCAGTACCTCGTAATGTCATTAACTTGATTGCAATATTGTAATTGCAGAAGTACTGAGGTTAAATTAAATCAACTGTCCTAATAACTAATCAGTTTATAACTGAATGTTCATTATCGTGTACATTAATAGAGTGATATTTCAATATTTGTCGTACCGTTTTATAATAAAAACATGGAGGTTTCTTATTTCACTAGTTCAAATGAATTGAAAGATTATGTTCTTTAATATTCTTGCTGAGATATCTTGATTTGCTTAACAAAACTCTCATTTATAAAAATCGCTTAGCAATTAAGGCATATCAGAGCTGTACATTGGAGCAGCATTGGACTTCATAGCAGAACAAGTTTCTTAGATCTCTACAGCCATATCTCATAGTAATCAGTCAACTCAATAGTCTACTACATATTAGTGTAAGGCTTGGGCTAAACTTTCACTATAAACTGCATTACAACAATCGCAAACCCGATTCCAAGTAGTCCTAAATGAATCAGCAATTTCGTCCAGCTCAATTGGCGCCTATTGCTCATCCACTTCAAGTAAAGGCCGATGGGAATACAAAACACATACACAAGGCCACATATTGCTCCCGTAAAGCGGATGATGGTTCCGATTTTAGGTAGAAAAATTGCAAACATGACACAAATGCTGATCACGAAGAAGGTTATCGAATATGTTGCAGTCAATGTTGGTTCTTGCTTGGTGAGCGCGTAGCAGATCTGAACTCTTAGAATATACATGAGCAATGGAAAGACTGTGAGCATTTGGAAGAACAAAAAGATCCGGGCAGTGAATGTCCAAAGGTCCGACGAGCGGAAATTATTCAGGAAATTCTGAAAGGAAATATTAACATGTAATCCACCTCCAACTGTGATGTTTCTTGTTCGTAATGCCTCAACTAGAACATACGTCCTCGATACAGAATTTGTCCAGAGGAAAGATTATGTAGAAAATTCCTCCAATGAGAAAATAGGTCAGAACGACAAAGAAGAAAGCCAGTCCAAGATCCCGTTTCTGCAATGCAACCATTATTTCCGACAATCCGCATCGGCAACGCCCGAAACAACGCTGCAAGCAGCTTATCACTTACATTATTTGTCTGATTCCTGTTGTTTTTCATAATCGTCACAATACAGTTATGAATGAAAAATGCCAAGCTCAACATTCCAGCCAACGCAGGGCAGCTGGCTTTGAACAGAGGCACATACGACGGATTGGAAGGGTCCACAAAATTCAAGTTGACACCAAAGTCGCACCACTTGACAATAACAAATACCAAAAGGTACACCACTGACACAGTTCCTGTTAAATATTATTGCTAAGGCTAAAAGGCACGAATGGACACAATACTTCAAACGCAATTTACGACATACCCAACGAGTTGAACTTCATGAAAAACGTCGGAGAGCGGATACATGCAATGGGCCCCAATATCGCGATCAAAAACAATGGCACTGTTCGGTGAAGACTCCAAATTTTATGAAATAAGTCTGTATCATCGTCGTCAGCGTCTGAGGATGTAGCATTGTCATTTGCAGGGCAATACACTGGAACACACAGGCGAGTGAATACACCAAGCTTAATTTCTTCTATGATAAGTTTGAACCACGTGAATATTACCGGTATCGTTGTTCCCATTCTTCAAGACGGCAACCGAGTCTGGGTTGGCTCTTGAATAAAAGAAGTCAATGGTGTGAAATAAAAAGTTGCTCATAAGAACCCAGTACACTACCAACGCGCCCAGTATTGTCAACGCAGAAAAGATCACTGAAATATTTCAAGAAAAATTCAAACTTAAGCTGCTCCAAAGAACTAATTTCACCAGCTGTAAGCCCGCTCTTTACCAGCAGTAATTTGAGCGAATCTTCCCAAGAGCTTCTTGCAGAGGACGGCTAAATCCTCCACAGCGTCTTCTGAAAGACACAAGAATTGAAAGCTAATATTAGCTTAGCTGGGACATTGATTGAGTTGCAACCGGGAGATAATTTCTTACTATGAGCTTCGAATACTTCCAGGATTCGATATGCTGTATAGAATGAAATGAACGCCATCACCAGCAGAAGAGCGATGCCGGGCACGACCCCGGCCCTTTCCATTGCCCACGGCATGTTTAATATTGACGTTCCCATCATGGTATTCCAAATAGCGAATCTGATGCCAAAGTAGGAGTAAGTAAACAGCCAAGCTAAAACGAAATGAGCCACCGAGTACAGACCATCGATTGTTTAGAACTTACATTGTTACGACGCTGCCTTGCTTTCCGTCGGAAGATCGCGTATATTGAGGATAAAAGAATTCGGTTGGAATCACATGCGGTGGTATCAAAAGAATGTCATCCGATTCCGGAATCACCCGCCTGCGCAATTGATTGTAGTACATATATCTGGAATACAGCGCGCGATTCGACCAGACGTAATCTTCATTCGGAGCAGGGTCTTCGTGGTCATTGCTACTGGAGCTACTGCTGCAGAGCGTGACTGTGACTTCGGTCGGGGCCCCTTGCGACCCATTCTGAATTGTACTGTTTTCCGCCCAATTGGACGTGGAGTTGTAATGATAAGGTTTCCTGTTCCACACAATACACGTATTGCAATTTTCCGAAATCTACTTTTCAATTAATTCTCTTACCGTTTCACACTCTTCAAACTAGTTGTTACAGACGCGTCGTTGTCCATGTCTCACGTGCTAGTGATTCAGCCCAAATAAGAAAGTACCGTTTCGCTTACATATCAACCACCCAGACCGTGCCTTCGCTAATCAGTCAGTCAGTGCACTTTGTACCAAACCACAATCATTTACGAAGCATGCTTGACTCTCCGACACAAGCACTGAAATTCGACTTCTATATTGTCTAACTGAATTTCATCCTATTCCAGGCTTATGATGAGAAGGCAAAGGCGAGTTTGTTTTAACTATTATGTATACAATACAACATTGTTAATAAATTCTGAATTCTACCACTTTCTTAATCTTACTTAGCTAGAGTGATGACTACACACAGTTTGACAATCTTATCTCAACTTGCCTCATTTGTTAGCTGTTTATAGAGCCGTGTATAAGGCGTGATTATCAAGAAAACAGTTCCTAAATTACGTAAGACCGTAATAAACGTTATACGCTATTAATACGATTGAGAAATACAGTTCAGTTAGTATCAGTAACACACACCTCCTCGCCGATGATCATATTAATCACTGGCTGTAGATATTTCTTGTTTAACGTAGCTTCACTGCACCTGTCTTCAAAACACACACGCACAACGCACGAGGACTGATGCATCACGCCTGCAGTGATCTCCGTGCACTCCTACACCCAACGACACAACTAAGCTGAGCACTTCTTGGCCACTGAAATTGAAATTTTGAAGATACAAGTTTATGCATCGACGGTGTTTCAAGACCTTTTCTACACGTACCGACTGGCAACGTCAGCACTGAGGATATGACGAATGGATTAATGCTGCACCTCCTGAGCTTGGAATTTGGAGTCCTTTTAAGACCATACGAATGGAATGTGGATGTAATCCTGTGACATAATTTAGAATGAGGAAGTCTAATCATGACACGTGAAGGAGAACATCGTAAACACATAAAATATGAGCATTGCGTCAATTGCACTTACATCTGACTCCACTAAATGTATAAAGTTCAACAGGTCAGCCGATGGCGATGGGATTAGGGGATCAAGAAAGCTGAGAGCTCACCATGAACTCAGATGTTCAGCTGATTTCCATTTGATTTATTGGATTTCAGAGTTGACAGCTTGCGCACACGAAGGGCAGGCTGACTGACTTTGGTCTGGCTGAGATGTATCCAAATTCTGGAACTACGACAATTCTAATTCTACTGACTTGACCTAATGAACTGATGAATCAAAGTCGAGTCGAAATCTTGAGGCTGCATTCTTGTCAGCTGTGTAAGTGTATTCTCTTGCAAAACAACAGGAAATCAAGTCGCAATTTAAAAGTACATTCCTCCCCCTTTTTGAGCTCGTCGCGGTCGTGATGAGTTGAGCTTTTTATGAACGTTACTTTCGAGTTCGACTAACTACCATAACATGTCTAAGTGATGTCTGCGAACTGCAACTACAAACTGGTTAACCAATTAACCCCTAAAATAGCTTCGTCCATTCACTGGACACGCTTCATATGCAGAATGAAAAGATCAACTTTCCAGTCGCCCGTGAATTTTTTGTTTTGAGAGAGACTGACCAATGGATCCCATCTTACTCCACATTGTGCAAATCAAATGACAGGATAGAAACCAAAGGCATTCACATTTTTAAGCCTTTTGCTATTTTATTAGACCAACAACCAGTACAAAGTTTTGAGACGAAACAAGCGCATTTAATCTAACGATACAATGTGCTCTAGTACAGAAGTTGACGACTTTACCTATTAATAGGTCAACATTAAAGTTAATGTGAAAGAAAGAAAAGAAAAGAAAAGAAACTGTGTGGAAATCTTACACTAGTCGAAGTCATAAATTAAGTTTGCGGTGGCTCTTATTGAAGTCCAAAGTTACGACGAGTTGTTTATTGCCCTTTCTGACGAGCGTCTCCTTCGTTTGTCTCCTTGTTCTCCAATTGCTTCTCTCCTCCAACAGTTGTAATTGGAATGCTTCTAATTGGTGGTTCAGATGGCGGCTCAATCGCACAAACCGGAGCCGACATAACCAGTTGTCCATCTTCAGTCAATTTGCATTCCAGTTTCTCCTCGATGACGTTCCTCGGAATGGTGAATGTCCTCTTGAAGTGTGTGTAAACATGCTCCTCAGGACCAGTCGGCTTTCCATCTTTATCCTTCTCAGGAACAGTTGACTGTTCATGCTTGCCCTCAATCGTGACCAGTCCATTTGAAATTTTGACGTTCAATTCTTCTGGCTTGTAGTCCTTCACGTTCAATTTGACCTGCACGAAGGCACAAACGTTAAGTTTATACAGTTTCGAGATCGATGGTTGAATCGTATTCGACAGCTCAATTCGATAAACTTGAATAAAATGATTTACCTCAAACACGTTCTTGTCGCTGGCCAAAACCAACCCTCCAGACTTGGTCGGAGCTCGATCCTCCTCGGAGAAAAGTACCCCAATCATCTCACCTGGTGAAATCCAGTCATCAAGGTGCATGTCGCCGAATCCAAGCTGCACAGAACGTGGAATCAAAGATCGAACAGGGTTGACTGGATGCAGGTCAACTCCACAACGACTCCAGAGATCCAGTGGATGGAGTCTTCCACGGCAGCGTTCCCACGGACCAAAGCCCCCAAGGCTGTTTGAGAATGTGATCGGTAGAAACATTTTGGCGTCTTGAGGTTTTGCCTCTGTGTGATTTCGTTGCAAAATCTAAATTTTGCTTTGTTGACACTTGAACTGTCTTGTGGATTGCAAGAATTGCGAAATTAAGACACTTGAGACTTGACCGACTTGTCAACTATTCTTCACTTCTAGCTTCGTAACACTGAACTTGACAATAAGGCTCTCTAGTGCAGTGCGTCGTATTTATACCGCATACACGAGATGAACTCAAACGTCGAAGTACGTGCGAGAACGCACGAGAACGGTGAAGAAAATGTGAGCAAATGTGTAATAAGGCACGTACGTATGTATATAAACTCGATACACACTTGCGACGTGCCGAGGTTGCCGTGCTGCGGCTGGAGCGCAGCCCAACGAGCTTTCGAGAACTCTGTGGACTCTTCCCGTTGTTTAGACATTCTGTCTCGCACGTTCGCATACATACTTCAGCATGTATAAAAAGAGAAACACCGGCGAATGAATGCATTAGTCTAATTGCGATCATTAAGCAGAATTAACCCTGTAAAACAAGCAAACGGGAAACGACACAACCTCCCTAGTATTTTGCATCACTACGCTTCATTTTGATCCGTATCCATCTAACAGTCTCAGTCTTCTGATTACAAAAGCTACTGAATTAACTCCACAATGGTTTACCTTTCACTAATTCCTGCTCCGTCGAAATACATTTCTCCTTTCGACATTCTGGAGCATGTGGTCGGCTTGACGAAGACACAACTGGAGAACGAGAAACTGGCCAATCGTATTACTCAAGCCTTGCTGAATGGAGGAAGATCTCGCAAACGCTCTTGCCATCATTTGGACGCTGGGAAAGATGAGACTTCGGGAAAGAAGAAGCTCTTTCAGGTAAAGACTCAAACGGTGGAGTTCTCATAGTTCTCCAATGCCAATTGTTAATTTCGCCCACTGTTCTGTATTGCAGGTTCAACTGAACGTCAATGGCTACAAACCAGAAGAACTAAGCGTCAAAGTCTTGGATGGCCGACTTCTGGTTGAAGGCAGACACGAAGAATCAGAGAAAGACGGGGATTCGGAGGGATTCGCATTGAGACAATTCAGGAAAGCATTCACATTGCCAGCAAACATCATTGAAGATCGTCTTGAGTGCAAGTTGTCACCGAATGGCAAATCGCTTGATGTAACAGCTCCACTGAAATGCGTTGAACCTGCGCCGGAGCAGGCCGTCAGAACAATTCCAATCAGCATCGAGCAACCTGAAGCAGCAGTAAAAGAAGCTCCGACAACGACTGCTATGGAAAATGAGAACACCGGGAAGGACCAAGAGCAGAAGGACAAGGACAACGGGACAAACTCGGCTGACAGCACAAAGTAAGCCTTGATCATTATTCAAGTCGCTCCTTATCATATTATAGTATTATCTATTATGGTGTCATCTTTTTCTCATACATTGTCTCTGCTGACGTATTTAATAAAGACCTTTTGTTTCAATATTTAATGACCATCTGTGTTGAGTGTCTGTGATGCAGATTAATTTACAAGCAATTTGCTCGGGCCTTGGGAAGTGAACCGTATTCGGTACACATGCACTGGTTGTTGGGTTAAATACGAAAACCGCAAGTAGGACACTGAAACACAGTAGCAGCCAAATCTTACTCCGGCTTGCTCGCGTTCCAGCTCGACATAACCCGGAATGTCGAGCATACGTCTAGTCTAGGCGGCTTAGAACCACAGTTTGCAGTTGTACTAGAAGCCAACAGGTTGGTTTGGTTCTTGTCTAGTTAGGCACTGGAGTTTCCAGCAGCAGCAGCAGCAGCTGTTCACTCTGTGTGTGTCCAGACGAGCCTTTCTTTTTCTCCACACGTTACGCCGTCGCAGATCTCTGGCCTGGTTTCTACTCTTCCTCTTACCACTTGAACTTGAAAATATTGGAAACGGAAGGCTTTAACCTTGAAATGCAATTTTACATATCACAAAGTGTTCATTAAAGCAATTACCGGGACTGGTAAACAATTACATGGTGAATTGGAAGAAACCAAGCGACGTAGAGTAGAAATAGTGAAATTCAAGTATCAGAGTCGGACCAGAGAGGCCCCAGCCCGGTTGCAATGGAGCCAACAATATCCAATACCACAGGAGAAAGTTCCGTAATATATTGATCTCGCCTATCATCCCACTCCAAAAACAACCATCATGTTCTCCGGGGATGAAGGAAAAGGTAAGGCAGTAGAGGTGAGCAAGTGAGCTCAAAACTGCTTCTGTACTTAAATGCATGTTGTCGGATTCTCGCTCGGTAGAAAAACTGCACAAGGAGAAGGTGATGAAATGCCTGAAAAAGGAAGTGAAAATGATAATGGAGGAATCTGTGACCAAGAGAATCATTCACGAGGACAGTGCCTCAATCACGTCGTTGTGTGGTACGTACATTAGAAAATTCCAGCAACTACTAAAGCGATAAACATCCTAACTATAACATGACTATTGTGCGGTAAATAGCGGCCATCGAGCTATGCTTATCTCATGGCCTCAAACGACGCGCACTTGGCTTATTCAAGAACAGTTCCACGACTGCCCTCTTGCACAAGGTTGCCAAGAGCTGTCAGGCGGCAGCCATTGTTGTGGATATGCTCTTGGAGATTGAGAACCGGGATTTGAACAAGTAAGAACATAACGAGAACTCGTTCGCTGAATTCTAATTTGGCCTTCCACTTCACTTCAGAGGCAAGTCCTCGTTCGGAAGTGAAGGCAGCACACGAGGGAGCAGATTCCAGCTTCGGGGCCGAAGTGAGTCGTTTGTGGCCGGTACCAAGTACTTGTGGATTCGCCTTGCATTAATTGAAAAGCAACTTGTGAATATTCTGGAGTACATCGTCTCGACGAGCAGGTATAAGACTGCCTTTAGGTCGACTACTCTGGAACCAAACTTAAAGCATAATCGAGCATGGCTACTTGATTCATTTCAGCAAGTACTACGAGAGGAACGCCTTAATTTGTGACCCTGATTATGGTGGCTCGATATTAAGTTCGCTGCTTGGTGAGTCTCGAATCCTCTTGACAAATTGAACGAACCTGCTTGGCCTCGTAAAATTATAGTTTGATTGGCTTTTTAATTTTAGTTGGGCCATGCGCGCTGGAATATTCAAGGCACAGAAACTCGGAAAATATTTGGAGCGATCCACCTGCCAATGAATTAATTCAGAGACACCGCATTTCATCGGCGCAGTCACAGGCAGATGGGCCCTCACCTTTACGGCCTGCATTAAGTGTAAGTGTTCTAAATTGAATCCAATTGAAGATCAGCCTGCGATACCTATAATTCTGTAATACGCATTGTGTGACAAAAGTACAAAAGAAGCAGCGGCTTGGACAGTCGGCACATTTCGAAGGACTACGTGGAGTCTCTTCATCAGACCAATAAGTCAACTCTGCTTTATGGCAAGAATAATGTCATCCTGTACCTGGTACGATTTTAACTGCGCATAGCCCAGATAGAATTATCTTGAAAATTTGACCTTTTGACCTTCATGTCCTCCTACTTGCTTGATTTCACAGAAGGGAACCGAGCATCCCGTCGCGGGTTACCTGAGCCTCCACCAGCAGGGGACTTTACTTAATCTGAAATGGACACCGAATAACTTAATGAATGCATCAGCCACCGAAACCAATGGAAATGGGACGGACGGAGAACAGAGGTAATCGTGAGATGAGGGACTTGTGTTTGCGGGTAAGTTTGTGAATACTGAGTTGAGTCATTTTGGTTGGTTTTTCAGCATGTACTGGAATCATGCGTTGAACGTGTACGTCCATGAGGTCGTGTACGTGCACTGCCATCGCGATCAGGAGAGTGACTGGATTGTTCTGGTCGCCCAAGACGGAGTTCAAAGCTCGCCAATTCATTTTCCACGAGGAGGTCATTTGTTAGCTTTCCTCTCCTGTCTGGAGAATGGCTTACTTCCTTATGGAATGCTGGATCCACCGCTTTGGTCTCAAAATGGAGAAGGTAAGGCTGTACACTTTAATTTTTATTGCTTCGGTTTAGCATTTGGTTTCGCTTGTCTGCTTTGGTTAACCATGCAATTATCCAACAGATTGCTTTCCCCTGCTAGATAAGGACTTTCCAAAGCTACGGAAAAAAGAAGTCCACGGGCGAATCAGCGTCTCTCCAATTGGAAATGGGAATGATCCTCCAAACAATCAGAGCACGACGGACTTTGTTTTCAGGATATCTTACGGGAATTTCGAGAAAATGCATCCTCAACAAGGTAGTTCAATCAAATTGGGTCGTATCCTGAATTTCCTGAAGAATTCGTGAATATTCCTTTTGAGCAGAGGAAATTTTCGACAGTCCTATATGGTCTCGGTCGCCTTTTCCAAAGCACGCTATCCAGCCACAGCCGGTGACGCCGCATTCCACGCCAATCCACTCCGTGTCCACAACTTCGTCCACATCCTCCTCTCGGAGCCTTGAACAACAGTATATTGTCACAGAATCCGGGTATGTCAACCAGTTTTTGCCAACTCCACGATTACGTTCAGAATTTCACAATGATTATTCTTTCTTTTCTCATTCAGCGAGCCAATCTATGGAGTTTGCAGAAAAATGAAGCAACAAATTATTTCACGAGCGTTTTACGGATGGCTGGCTCATGTCAGACATCTGAAAACCATTCGAACTCATTTGACAGGAATTGTGTTCCCGAATCCACCGCAGCCAGGTAAGGCAAACTTCCTTTCCATGCAAGCTTGAGCCAAACAACTCGTTAATATAAACTTCTCCCTTACGCAGAGGGCTCAGAAGGGCTTTCGGAAGCGGTTTGGGACAGGATGAGTAAGTGTGGAAATATTGACATGACCGAACTTTGCAGAATTGTGTACCTTGGTGGAATCCAGCATTCTTTGCGGCCTGTGGTTTGGCCGATCCTATTGAGAGTGAGTGGTCCGAAGTTTCTTTAAATTAATGTAGCAAAAATGTGGCTTTCAAAGTATTGATTCTTGGCAGGGTGATATGAAGCGGATCTTTAAGCCCTCTGAGTACGAAGATTTAATGTCACAATGGTTGGAGGTCGAAAAATTAGTCAAAGATCGTGAGAAGGGAAGTTCGGGGTCGGGTCACGCTAATCTAGTCAAGCTGTCGTCTGGAGGCACATTCGAGACGCAGCAATTCAGCGCTTTTCCTCAAATTCATGAAAGCAACGATGTACGTGACTTGAAGCCAATTTGCTTTCACGCTAGTTTGTAATTTTCTAATCTTCTTTGTAGGTTTTCGAAGATTCTGTACTGGTGGATCCGAAAGTGGTAGCCACAGTCCAAGCCAAACTGGATCAAATCAATGGCAGCACACCAACACCACAAACCACGTCAGCAGCGTTTTGCGTTAGTGCAACTTACAATCAAGTCCAAGAAGATGCGGTGCCATGTTACGAGACAGGAAAGCCACGTTGCTGCAAGATTCCCGAAGAAAGCATGCAGCAATCCTGGAATTATTCAAACGAAACTGTGTACTCCAACGAGATCCTCGAGTGCTTCAGCTTGAATTTACATCGCATTGACAAGGACGTGAAGCGTTGCGACAGATCATACGCGTACTTCACAGAAAAGAACCTGGACAAACTTAGGAATATAATGTGCACGTAAGTTAAAGTACCAGAAAGAACAACAATGACCTGTAGGATGAATTTTAATTTGGCTTGGTTGTTCCTGTCTAGATTTGTGTGGGAGCACATGGACTTAGGCTACATTCAGGGCATGTGCGATCTCTGTGCACCAATTCTGGTCATACTCGATGACGAGATTGCAGTATATGAGTGCTTTCGCTATCTCATGGTGCGAATGTCCTCAAACTTCCCCAGCGGAGGTGGTACCATGGACGTCCAGTTCACAAACATGAGGTCGCTTCTCCAAGTGCTGGATCACGACCTGTTCACGTTGATCAAACAAAATGGAGACTACAGTCACTTTTACTTCTGCTACCGGTGGTTTCTCTTGGACTTTAAAAGAGGTACAGCTGAATCCGCATTTGTTGTACTGTTGCAGTTTAAGGAATGCTATTGCAATGCACTGGATTTCAGAATTCTGCTACAATGACGTGTTTCTGGTGTGGGAAACGATTTGGGCAGCAAGATTCGTCGCGTCGGCAGATTTTGTGCTGTTTATAGCTCTCGCCCTCTTGGACTATTACAGAGATATTATTCTTTCCAATTGCATGGATTTTACTGACACGATCAAGTTTTTCAACGGTAAGTCAAATTATACTTGAACTTAGGATCAGAGAACCAGCTCATTGATCTTGCGCAATGTTTTTTAGAAATGGCCGAACGACACGACGGAAAAGTCATATTGCAGATGGCCAGGAACCTCGTCGCGAAACTTCAGTTATTGGTCGAGAACAAGTGAATTTCTTGTCAGTATGTGATGCAGTATATGCCAATTTTAAGAAACGGACTACCTGAAATAAATCGAATCTATATTGATGTTGTAAATTACAAGAACATAAAAATTTCTTTATTAAACCACTCAACCAAACTCATGCGTTCAATTTACATTCTGATTCTGTTTAGTGTTACAACTGTGCGAAAAAGAAATCAATTAGTTGATAAAATGTTGCTTGAACTATCTACAAGATTTACAAGGAGGGCGGCTGAGCGAATATTGCTTGAAGTCCCAAAGATTTAATTATTTCCGCTGGTTGCACCGTTCTCGATGGGTGTATCGTTTTCAGTGGTTGAAGCAACTGTAGCTTCGGTGGCGCCATTGCCATTGTACTCCTGTGTGAGTTTTGGAGCAGCGGCTTCGAACTGGATTGGAATTGTTCTTGCCTTTTGTTCCAATGGTGGTTCAACTTTCAGTGGGGCAGTGACCAGCAACTTCTTTCCATCGGCTGTCAGTTTGCATTGGAGTCCCTCCTCGATGATGTTCTCCGGCAGGGCAATTTTCCTCTTGAATTGTCTCAGCAGATAGTCCTCAGAATTTTCGTCGCTGTGTTTGACCTCACACTTCCCCTCGACGTGTACGTGTCCTTCGGCGACTTTTACGTTCAGATCCTGAGGTTGGTAGCCGCTGACATCCAATTCAAACTGTAACAGCAAAGTAAAAAGCAGATTAGCACCCACCAATTTTAAGAATGAGAGAAAGCACGTTGATAGAATGGTGCTTCAATTAATCCTACCTGAAATTGCTTGGCTGGTGCTTGTCTGCCAAAGGCGTCTGTGACCAGCTTGATCCACTTCTCATTCTCGGGACGCGTGTCCGACAGATTGATAACTTCCTCCAGAACACCAAATGGAGTGAGGAAGTTGCGTGGTGCAGGAATCACTGACAAGTACACCATGACGCTTGCTTTACGGTTAATGTAGTAATGGAAATTCAATTTCAAAGAGAAAAGGAACGAGTTTCAATAATGCTTTAGTTGCTATTAATTCACAGATTACAGTAGAGCAGAGAATGAAATTGAGATTTGTAAGTCGAGTTGACTAACTCTTGTTCGTTAGCTTGAGACTTCGCAGTTCTGTACTGAAGAGATACTGGGAAGCCGTCGCGTTTTTATAGTGAGAAGAGCAGCAAGCCGCCGTGAGACGGAACGAGACAGAGGCTTCACACCAGTTGTAGAAAATTCTACACGGTTCCCGACCAAGTCTCAACCACTTCAATAAAGTTTACTGTAAGCGCTTTGCTTGAGTGTTTCATACCATAGAAAAATCTCGTATTTCCCGTCTATATGGCTGAACGCTCTGGATTTTTCGTACGAACCTCGTGTCAATCATCGCATATCGGAAGTATTGTTGAGTTCAGACAATAGGATTCTTAAAGCAATTACAATTAAGAATGTTTAAGAATAATGCAATTTATTTAAGCTTTTTTAACAAATAGAAAATAATTTCTGCAATTTATGCTGCTTTTCGCAATTTACATCGGAGCTGATTGATTCTTTAAAATCGTTCATGTTCACACCGCTCACCCATATTACAGTTTACCTGCATCATGTTTCCTTGTGCTAAACGAGCTCGAATTATATCAACTTATTTTACACCCATACCCATAATTCATTGAAAGCCATCATTTCAAGAATTTCAACAATTAAAAATCAATCACTTCATTTTTCATCGACGTTCAAAATCAAGCTGATGACATGACGGTTAGAACATCCGCTTGACAAAAGTTATGGAAAGTCCGGCACGAAAAATCTAAAACGATTTGAACCAAATTCATGTATAATGACCATTACAAAACCATGCAATTGTATGACTCAACACTGCATTGAATGGTTTGCGAATAGTGCACTGAATATACGTGTGCAATATTCGCGAAGAGTCGCGTGCCCATGCTGCAAGTACTGCAAGACGAGCTTAGGCTTTTGTAGTAAACGTTGGAAGGAATGTACCAGAAAAGTTGAGACTCTTCTACCACTGCAAAAATCGTGCAGTAACAACGCTTTAAAGCTGCCCAGTACGTTCTACGCTATTCTCGTGGTTTCTGTCATCTGCTACACAATTCCTGTAGAATCGTTTTGCTCTATCAGTCTACGTATAAAACCGGCTGCCTGCTCGGTGCTGTTCATCATTCAACTCTTCAACTGCAAACCAGTCAAGCAAAGCAAACACAAGTCTCAAGTCTCCAACTTTATACTTCACGAACGCAATTAGCAAAGTGTCTCACCGAAAAGTAACTGCTTCTTAAAGTTTTCAATTTTTCAACACAATCAACGCTCAACAATGGAAGTCTACATCCCGACGTCTCCAGCTTACGCTTTTGAGAGAGGATTTGGTCCGTGGAGTCGCCGAGGTCACCACTTCGGCGGTGTCACAACGCCAATAGATTTCTTCGGACATCGTCATCGTGGCCATAGTGGGTTTGACCATCCGTTCAGTCGTGTTGGACTGGATCATCACTCATTTGCTCGTCGTGGTGGATGCGGTGGACGCCGAGGTGGCCTGCGATCAATGATGCCAGAACGCGTCCGCATTGAATTTGACAACATGGACTTGGACGACTGGGTTTCGCCTGCGGACATCATCGGAGCAATTTTTGCAAGGCCAGGAGAACCACAACAGAAGGACTCAACTTCAGCAGCATCGGCAAACGTAAGTGCGACAGCAGCAGTCCCTTCAACTTCAACTGCAGTCCCAAACAGCAACAAGAACGTTTTCGAAGTCAAGCTGAACGTGACTGACTACAATCCAGAGACGCTCAAAGTGACTGTCGCAAATGGCTTCATCACAGTCGAAGCCAACCACGAGGAAACGAAAACCGAGAAAGACGAGCAAGACAATGAAGTCATCAGCGAGGAATTCGTGTCAATGCACTTCAAGCGCAGCTTCGCTATCCCACCGAATGCAATTGAGGACAAGCTGGAGTGCAAAATGACGGCTGATGGACATCTGATTTTGTCTGCGCCATTGAAATGCATTGAACCGGCACCAAAACAACCTGCAGTCAGATCAATTCCAATTAACGTAGCACCACCAGCAGCAGCTGTAGAGAATCAACCGGCAATTACAACTCCAGAAGTAAACAACACCGCTGTGGAGCTTGAATCAGCGTCGAAGGAGTCGGAGGCCGCCCCAAACGATAAAACCAACTAAACCGGGAGCCACAACTTACGACACCCAGTCGTCAACTTCTTCATTAGTCACAATTATCAGCCTGATCATTTGTATTATTTTTATGAGTAATTGATTGTTAGTTATTGTTTATATTTATATGTATTGTTTATTGATTGTTTATTGTAATAAAAAATAAAAATTAAAAAAAGTAGTCAATCTGTTCGCGAATTTCTTTTCTGCATCTTGGTATTTGGCTTATAGTAAACAAGAATTATTCTTGTTTCTTGCGTTTCTTCAATTTCACCTGTTGCGCCGAGGCTACGATCGGCTTTAACCTGGCCATCGTTATTAAGATGGCTTCCTCGGTTCTGATTGTTCTTGAGCCTTGCCCTGGGCAAGTGTTCAGGTAATGATGAAAATGCGCCGACACATCGTTCCCAGTCATGCTCTCATCATTTTCCAGCGCAAATTCCAGACCGTTCAAACCACCAAATACGACGAGCATATGTTGAAAGGCTGGCTTCAGTTCGAAACTGGAGTCTTCAATTGAGGTTCCCTTGTCTGAAGTTCCGATTTTCACGTCGTACCCAGGACCATCGTATGGACACTGCGTAAACACCTCATTAAAACAGCTGGCAGTTCGTACATTGTAGCCCCAGTACAAATTGCTTTCCACTTTAGGCACACTTGGGTCCACTAATGTGCCCGTCAATTTCTTTTTCTTGCTGTTGATAGCATCTTCTTCCAGTCTCACTGTTACACGAAGTCCTTCCGGTAATTTCGTGTCAACGTGCACATCCTTCTCGAGGCCAACATGCACAAAACAGCCACGGTCGCGTTCGCGCAGGGGTTTGGTGACAACGATTCCTTCCCTAGCACAAGCATAGGATTAAGTTAAATATAGTCAAACTGAAACCTGCAATTACTATCAGTTTGTCAGTCCAACTACCTGAATGGAAGCATTTCGTTCTTCCTTAAGTGATGAGGCGCGTCGAGTGGATTCATGACACCGGCGAATTGGAAATCACTATGCATAGGAAACACAAATTTTCTTAAGTATTGCGGACATTCCAAGTATTGCAAAATACGAGCCATTTGAGTGCAATCCTCTTTATGCTGCCCATTGTAGTCGTCGAATACAATCACTTCGTCAATATTGAATACGGCTAGGGCACGAGCAATTTGTCCTACTAAATACGATTTCAGGAGTGCGTTCTGGGCGTTGCTTAGAATAGAACCAGGTAAAGCGACGCTAATGGTGTAATTGGTATTCAGATGCAATCGTTTCTTCTTTTTCTTTACAATTGATCCTTCGGTGTCTTCGACTGCTGGTGTTTCAGGAACTGCATCCTCATCTTTCACTGTCACGTTGGCCTCAGGCTGATTGTTGTCGCCTTCAGCCGAAGTCCGTCTCTTCTTTTTCTTTTTGGATTTCTTCGTGGGCTGTGAATCTGATTCATGCGCTATGACTTGCTCCACAAACCCTTGACAAACAAATACGGTTAATAGTTTCTTTATCTGAAAGCATACTGTACAACAGGCAGGCACAACCGTGTTTAGGTCTTACCGTTCGCTTCAGACATTTCAGTCAGTGATTTCGACCCAGAACTTGCTCAACTCCAAGATTACTGATCAAGTATACAAGTGTAACTATGCTCCAAGTTCCAGTTTTAGTCCTTCCAGTGATTCTAGTCGGTCCAATCGTGAAATTCGTCGACAGGGATGCGGAGAAATTGCAAAAACCAATGTGCTACAATTTGAATATTCATTTGCACCGCTCCAGTTTGAGAGATTTTGAACAAAGTCTTTCTTGAGACCAACGGAGTGAGAAGTTTAATAATAATCAATGATCTGAACATTTTATTGATCTTTCACAAATTGTGAAACACGACATTAATATGCAATGTATGCAACGCTTGAAATTAGGACATCATCACTTAAGATTTGTAGTTAATTCGATTCTATTGCGTTTCGACTTGCCTCTATTTTCTTGTACTGCTTCTTGTATTGAAGACAAAAGCAGCAACGACAAAGAACAAAACCGATTGAATCAATCCAATCGCCTGCAATAAATGAAAAGAACAACTTATAGCTTTGTTGACTTCGGCGTAGAATTGGTACTGGAAACTTACACCAGCAGCCACGGTCAAATCGAACTTTAAAGTGTGCCTCAACCAGCACTGCACGGCTGCACAAAGGTCAGTTCGGTGCTCCTCTCCGCACCGTCCGGGAACACGACCATTCTCCAGGGCCAATGCTGCTTCGGTTGGACTGTGTGGATAACGATTCCAATAGATCATAAGCTTTAAATTCGAATTTGTATATAAATTCGATCCACCTGCAATCTTTGCTGAGGCCATATCTGTAGTTGACAGATTGGAGCACCAGAATTGACCCAATCAGCAAAAGTAACCCGATTAGAACGTGCAGGCAGGTATCTAATATTCGGAATTCGGGCTTCCAAGCCAAGGTCAGCACAAATGATGCAAGCACCCAAATCAGAGAAATGATGGTCATTGTAAAAAACATGTACTCCTTATGCAGGCCAGAGGTTGCGTCGCACCGTGGAACGGTGATTTTGACATGGCTGCATTGTTTGAGGAATCGTCGGTAGCGGTCATTGGGAAACGAGCCAGCGCTGAGACCCAGAAGGACGACGCCCAAGGCCTATGTGAATGTAATAAGGCCGAAAATCAACCAATTCGGATTCAATTGAGTTGCAGTCCAGACTTTCAAATTGAACTTACGATAAGAATAAGTTTGCAAGCTCCGGACGAAGTTTTCACGTTTTTGGTGCAGCCCATTCTGACTTCCACATTGACTCTGGACTACTTACGAAATGATACTGCCCGAAATATCGAAGAGAGATCCTGTTATCCATTCTATGATTTGTAATCCAGCCTCTCCCTGATTCACACGTTATTGAGATAATGGAGCAACGAGCAAAGTGATTCAAACGCAGAGCATGTGCCCAAACGGAAATGCGTCCACAGCTCATCTTCATTCATGCGTTCGATTAAAATGCAGCACGCATAATAAATTCCGAATCGCAGAGGAATTCTAAACAGACCTCATTTCGACCACACCTGTTTAAATAAGAAGGTATTTAGTATGATAATTACGAATAAAATTAAACTCATTAGCTTATTCATGCGTCATTTCCATTTAGAAATACTGCATCACTCATACAAAAATAATCGCGTCTCTTTATTGCAGCATTTGGATTCATATTGGTGCGGAGCATCTGGAATGGGATAATGGAAATTAATAAGTGCACGTGAACAAGAGGGTCTCCCATTTGTATGAAAATAGAGTTGGCTGAATCTTCGTTACAACACGTGCAACTAAGAATAACAGAATGCAGATGGAAATTTAATCTTCTGATTTTAGCACATCTTCAAAATCTTGGTCTTGTAATTCGCCGAGATCTTCTTTTGATGGTTCATGGTCGTAATCGTCTTGATCGATTCCAGCTGATTTGCCAAACTTCGATACTTTGACTTCTGCAAATTGTGTAGTCAGTAAATGATCCATGGAAAATCTATCTTCGTATGCAGACAATGCAGACAATTATACTTACTCTCAAAGCTTTTACGGTTTCCTTGGTCGTCTGATCGACTTGTGTCATCATCAAATACAGAGTCTGTCTCAGTCTTGTCATAGCCCACGTGCAGCGTTAGTTGAGCTGGAGAGTAGAATTTGTACCAAGACAAGAATCCAATCACGCTCAGGAAGAACAAATTCGTCACAAAGCCAAATGCGGCCGAAAGGTACGGGTAATTGAACATGATGTAACGGATTCCAGTGAAATGCGCGTTGATCTGCAACTTTGCCGAATATACGTCAATCTCTCGACTCTGAATTTGAATGTATGCTTTTGTTGTTCTGTAATTCTACAAAAGCAAGAAAAATCCAATTAAAATCACCATTTGGCCAAATAAATGCCTTTGCTCAATTCAGATCGAGATTTACCTGGTCATCTAAGTAATTGGAGAACAATTCGATGGTGAGTTGCTGCCTCTCTTCTGAGTAACCGAACAGTAGGAAAGGAGCGTTGAACAGAGTTTGGAGTACGGTAACCAAATAAGATTTGTACTTGAGTATCGTTGGACGACAGGATTTGCCCACTATGAAGTTTTCTCGACTCTTCAGATTAACACATATCATGAACATACCGACGTCGCGATTTCTTTGCGAGTCGGGCACATCAAGGTCCACAAAGATTTTATATGGTTGACCAAACATTAGGAAAGATTCCTTGTTTGTGAGAGTTATGTTCGCAGATGGATAATTGCATCTTGCGCTTCGACTAGGACAGCCTCTGCAAAATCATCACAGCAAACATTAGTTCCTTGTGATGCAGAAACCCCAATGACAAAATTAAACTATGAGCGAACAGCTTACTTGAACTGGAAGAATATCGGTTTGGTATGTGAGATTGGTGGCATGTAAGTGTGGTAGAAAAAGGCGTATAAAAATATTGATGTCCAAACTAATGTTGTACCAGTCAATGCAATAAGGCCTCCTCGGTAAATTGTGCCTTGCGCCTTGACAATCCATGTTGGACCTCTGTGCTCGGTATTAGACGGACCCACAAATTGTCTCAGGAGGAACCCAGCCATTGCGAATTTTGGAAATGTCAGAAGCTATTTCTTCACAACCACACCGATAAATGTATTCGATCTCATCGTCTTTTACATGTCTTCGAATAATCACTGAAATCACATGGACACGCTGAATTAAATTCCACTTTTAGATCACATCATCGAAAGTTTGACACACAAACTACAATTGAGCATGTACTTACTTTGGAATTTGATCTTGTGCATGTGATACGATATGCTTCACCGATGTACGAGGCACCAATGAATACCGGTACGGTACTGATCTTGACCTTTGACACCTTGGGCTGACCTAATGTGGAGTTTGGACGTCCAGCAGTTCGCATGAGTCACCGTCACAATGAATTATTTAATCACATTTGTCACACTTGGAACCTTTAAACTGCGGAGCTTCAGAATCGTATCTATCGATAGAGCTGAAGGAAAGTAATAAACCTGAGGTTCCTAAAAATGACTTACATTTAGCTATTACCCCAAAAAGATTAATGTGTTGTTACTTGAATGAATTGGAATCGAGTTTTACGCTTTCAAATAACATTAAACCTTGAGACAAGAACACTTTTCTCCCTTGTATGGTTGAATTACCAATTTGTCTCAACTTCACGATCTCACAATGCAATGCGATATACGACTTGTGCGAGTATACGCATGTTCCTAAGATTAACTTAAATTTTGGTACTTCGGTTATCAAAATCAAAATAAGGCCGGACTCTCAATCAACTCAATTGTCAATCAACAGAATTCAACAGCAAAAGTTCATTTGATAGCGATAACCCACACACTTCAAATGTGCCCGAATATGCTGAGGGTTGCGTTGAAATTGCTGAGTTTCAGCACCCAGCAGTGTACGAATCTGGACAGATGACAAACTAACCAGTTGCTTATCGTCAAAGCGTTAGACAGTTAATCAAGCTTGCAGGTCGCACTCATTTCCAATTCCAAAATGAGCCTGTTGTGGCGTCTGCTGGTAATGGCGTTCGGTTTGGCATTACATTTGATTCAATGCCAAACAGGTAAGCCACACTGATTCACAAGTACACGTTTTAATGTAATCAACAAATTCATCTAAAAGAAACCTGCAGCTCATATTAAGGTGGACCCAAGCAGTGTCACTGTGTCTGGGTTTTCCTCGGGTGGTGCAATGGCCATGCAGTTCCATCTAGCTCATTCTAACATTGTCCATGGAGTAGGAATTGTTGGTGGTTGTAAGAGCGAATTATGCCTTCATACGCGTGAATCCTCGTGGCTCTGATTTTAATTGCGTTTTCCTTGAAATAAGTGCCTTACGGCTGCGGTTACTTCTCAAACTCGTCACTCTGTCACCAAACTTCCGACCAGGACTATGTTGATTTCATTAAGACACACGCGTGGCTCGGAAACATTGACCCTGTCACGAATATTGTGCAGGACAATGCCTTTGTATTTCACGGGGCCATGGATACTGGAGTCAATCCAGGTTTCACATCCTCCAAGTAGCCTGTCTATTGACCATTTGCACTTATTATCCTCTTGTCTTGCATATTCCGCAGCGTTGGGCGCGAAAATTGCAAATATTTACAGCAAGCTTGAAGCAATGGTGACCACTGAGTTTACTCTGCAGGCCGCACATGGATTTGTAAGTTCACAAACTTAAATTCTCAGACTTCCACGCACAAAGGAGACTGACTGTCTAATGTCAAATTAGCCGACAGAATCCTACGGTACCCCGTGCGACCAGGATTCCGCTTTAACTGGATACTTGAGCAATTGCAGCTACTTCGGTGCCTTTGAGGTACTCAACACTCTTTATGATGGAGACCTCCAACGACCTTCGTCAGGAGACGTGTGGAGAGGAACACTAACTGAATTTGGTCAAACTCTGTTCATTCCTCCTGCCTATGACTCTCCAGCCTCAATTAGTCTAGACTCTGTGGGGTTCATGTACATCCCATCTCAGTGCGAACCTGGAGTGGTTTGCCGACTACACGTCGCACTGCACGGGTGCCTTCAAAGTCGAGGGCTAATCAACGACCTGTTTGTTAGAAATGCGGGTTATCTCGAGGTTGGTGAGGCGAATAATATCATCATCATCTTCCCACAAGCTGCGCCAACCACAGCCACTCCAAACGGTTGCTGGAATTGGTGGGGCTACCTGGAAGGATCGGACTACCGTAAGTAGGAATGAATCACTAAAATAATTGCACCAATTTTATTTCTTCTCGTTATTTCCAGTGACCAACAAGGCTCCGCAAATTCAAACTCTGTACAACATCGTTAATGCCTTTTTGTGACAAGAACGCTTTTAGTTACGTCAGTTACGTGGCACTAGCACTATCCGTATTTGTGATAGTTGTGCTTGGACTCGAATTATTTGAATTACTACCACCATCACCTCGAATCAATGCCCTTAAATCAATTGCTAGGAAAACAATCAAATGAACCAGAATAAACGCATTGAGACCAGCAATTGTCGCCACTATCTTCAGCTCGAGAAATCCTCGTAGTCCAAGTGCCAACGGCACGATGGCTGCAATCATTGAACACAGTGCTGCCAAGACCAGAGAAGTGATCCAGCATATCAGCATGTCGCGTGTTTTTGCCCACTAGAAAACATGGCAAACAATAAGCAACAAAGCAATTGCGATATTGACATTGTTGTTTACCAGAAATTTACGAGCAAGGTACCTACCTTATTAGCGATCAGCGCTCCGAGAATCTGCATCAACCCCACGAGCATAGAAATTGAGAAACATGCCTTCAGAATCTCAATGTACGGAGAAAGCGAGCGATTGAGTTCGTCCAGAAGCACTTGGGCCGGGTATCGTTTTGTGCCGCTCATGTATCCGATGATGAAGTAAACCCTGGACTCAGAGTCCAGTGTCTCGTGCAGAGCCCACGAGCCGCTCACCAGCAACGCGATCCCAAGAGTCTGTGGAGGGAATGAGGCTGTAAAAGGGAGGACCGTTTAATTAACCAATACTGTGAAAAATGTGAACTTACAAATGCTACAATGGCTGCCAGTTGTTTCGCATTATCTTGCACACGGCCAAAGAGGTCCTTCATAATTGCGGAGAGCAAATTATCGCAATGGAACTTGAAATACGATGTTCTTAGCTGAATAATTTCTTCATTCATTTATTGGCGTCTAACCACTTTTGCCCTAATTTTGGTCCTGAAAATCCAAGTAGTACCTTCGTAAAAAGCAAACCATCACATTTGACTCGTCACGGAATTTATTGATTGCAACACTTCCTTAACAAGTAACTCGTGTACGAAATTAAACATTGATGCACAAAAATTAGAGTTACATGCGATTTTTCCTGCCAAACATGAGTAACACTTTCATCGTATGCAGAATCAGGAAAAGTACCATCTTATACGTCGTGCTTTTCTTAACATAGAAAAATATTCCGACGTGTTGCTTGAGTGGTGGGCATGACATAAGAAATGAGAGGTTGTAGTCCTTCCCGAGCGCCGTGACTGTGTTGGTCCAGCTTAGACGACCCTCTACAGTCCGGAGCTGTGCGACGGCTGCCTGTGTGACCCCGTGCACATGCCGGGTCCAGCGTTTCACAAATCCTATTGATTTTGAATGGATACTCGCGACTGATGGCACGGCGATAAAGATTATTAGTATGCAGCCTATCGAAGCGTTCAGCCATATAAACAGGATGAAGGCAGGGATTTGGCCGTGGTGAATAATGCAGATGTAGTTGGACATGATACCAACGCCGAAGATTATGAAGATGAAGAATGGAGTGATCAGCGCTCGTGTCAGAGACGTGAAGTGCTGACACTGAATTTGCAGGCATCGGTACGAGTGAAATGCTTCGTGAATGCTTTTGGCGGGGTCAGAAACGTTACTTCTTGACCTGAGTTTGGACTTGACCAACAGAATCTGCGAACTCGTTCGACCCTGACTTTGATTGTGTGTGAAAGGAGGGTGCCCCAGCTTTGGCGCGTCATGTGGCGAGATCCGAATGATCCAGTGCAGGAGAAGATAACCACAGTACATGATGTAGATTAAATAGGTGAAAAGAACGTCCAAAAGCAGAAGCACTTGCCACAATAAAATAACTCCAAACAAAAAAATGATTGCAAGAGAAGTCGGCTCAAGCAGGCTGCCGGTTCCGATAAGTAACCAGATTGGGTAGCGTTTGTTGAGCGGGTCAGACAAGTAGAACAGAATGGTGAGGGCCGGGTGGGGAATTGTGATTGAGACCAGTGTAATTTGGAGAATAGTTTCCCATAATGGAATCTTTTTACGCTTTGAGGGTTCAGCCTTCGACTCAACTTCAGACCGCTTGTATTTCTCTGCACGAAAGTGAAGCATTGCAAAGTCACAAGCCACAAGAGTGGACAATCTCATTATTGACCGATCGACTTACCACGCAGGTACATGAAAAGTTGTTGGGTTGAATTGACAAAGGCACAGATCTCATTTCGGTAGAGGATGAAGTGCGGCTGGACAACGAGGCACAACGGCCATGAGACCGCAAATGTGAAGTGAATTTCAGTGCTTACGAATGAGGACGGGAGCCGGCCCATCAGGATCAAGGCTAAGGAAGCCCAAAGGTAGAGACAGTACGCCAAGAACAGGCTCGCATTGAGGTACACGGCCCACAAACCTTGCCGTGGGATAGGCTCGCATCGCCCCTTCTCCCGATTCCAGAGGACGGGGTATAACCTCAGAGCGATCACGAACCGTCGAAAGAACTCCATAGAATTGAGTGTTGACTTTGCGAGAGTCATTTTCGGACTGTACTTGACGCCGAGCTGGCTCGAATTTGTATGCGTACAATAGCTTATATTCCCCACTGTAATCAAATAATTTGGGCTTGACAGCATTAATTAGTATAATGGCCAGCTAGCACTCAACGAAATGAAGTGTGTTTGTTCTAAATAACACATGGAGCTGGACCGTCGATTTGATTACTTACAAGAACTTAAAAACAATGCAGATAAGAAAATTTGGGGGAACAAAAGGTAAAAAAGTAACTAACGATGTAATATTCAGTAATTTCACACACTCTGCATGACGAATAAAGCCATATGACCCGAGAAAACAGGATGCCAACTTTAATATCTTTTTCCAGCTTTCTGCTACCTTTCTTTCAATATTCCTCATAAATTCATTTAATTTTAAAATGTAATTGTCTGATGGCTTCCTAGAGCAAGACAAGGTTGGACACGAGAAAGGAGGTTGTTGCTTAGAATTTGTCCTAATGGGTCGATAGCATTAAATATACAACAAAAGTTGACATTTCCAATTTCTATCAGGGTGTTGAATGACGAATGGCTAAATAAAAACAAAGATTTCAATTGATTGTATGGTGTGCAGAATTTATAATGAGACTCGAGCCACGGCGCGAGCCTGCAAACCAAGTGTGGGAGGCAACAACTCTGCGCCATTCAATCTCAATCCTATGATATGGCTACGGTTTATACAAATGCGTGCCCCCACGTAATGTCCATACGTTCTTTTGGAGGTCGCGATCACATTCTATTGGCAAAAATTCTTGTGAATTCTTGATCTCCAGGAATTGATGCAATAGCAATTCATTTTACATTCACGCTGCGGAACACGAGTATCTTGCACAAAAAATGGCATCTGACACTGGTTTCTGAAATGGCGAAGCAATTCCTTCAATTCATCTTATATTAATCATAAGGCCATGATCTTATCGAGAAACAATTATAAAAATGACAAGTGAATTAAATTGCCTCGATGTAAGGGTTCAGTTTTGCACTGTATTGAGGCCGGTTTCATTTAACTTTGCTGTCAACAAAATTGAGGTACCAATCGAGCTTCTACTATTAGAATTATTGAGTCAAAGCACTCTATTTTATTAACATGTTTGCTTTATCGTTTCGCCTGGCTGACCAACAGACGTCATAGAATTTTGTACCAATTTTAAATATTTTTAACAGTGACAAAATACGAGAAGACTGCCACCATGTAGTCGAAGAATGACGACGGCGCAATTCGATGGAAATCCCATGCTCGAAATTCGATCGTTTTGAGGGCGCGGTGGTACGTTAGCAGATAGCGCCCGCTGTTGTCCCCTCCCAACACTGACATTCGCCTGTTCTTGAAACGGCTGAAATCATACCCTGATCGTCCGGATGAATGAGCCAAAAGTTGTTCGTTGCGCTCCAATGTTTTGGTCTTTAGGAGTTTCTTGAACTTGATTGATTTCGTGTACACGCTGGCCATCGGCTGGTACAGAAAAAAGAGACGAGCCGTTTCCCCCACAACGTTGGAAATGAAAAATTGTGTGAGCAGGCTCGAGTCGTTGGCATTGAGCATTCCGTACGCGCACTGAACGTGGACTGCCATATGAAACAGCTCGTGGATGAAGAGAACTTGGCCGTACGACCGGTTCATGTTCGTCACGATTATACGGAGGGCATGATAAAAGGAGAGGACTCGAGTCCTCGGGCAGTCGCCTCTCTCAAACGCTTGGATCACGTTTTCCTGAAGCTTGTCCAGGCCATGGGCGATGGTGCGCCCAATCATGCAGATCAGTATGTCGAAGCTCGCCAGACATGTCCAGATTAGGAATCCCGTGTAGCCCTCAACCAGACTTAACCCATACGTTCGAACTCGAATCCAAGTCCAAGTCAGAGGTCCCAAGTCGTATGTCTTTCCGAGTATGATTGAGTTGGCGAACGGTGGGAAATTGGGCAGCAGGATCGCGATCGTGGGAAGTGCGAAGCAGGAGAAAACAATATTCTGCCCATAAATGCCCAAGTGCATCTTCAGGCCTTTGAACCGTCTCATCTGCTTGTGAGGCGGGTCCGGCGGAAAATTGTCTTTGATGTTATCCTCAAGCCTCAGCCACATCGTAATCGTTCTGGAGATCGTCCCGACCCTGATCACCTGATTGTAGAACGTGAGTGACATTTGCGTGTAGCCAAAGCACCAGAGCAGTTGAAACATGTAGCCTTTGGAGATGGTGTCGTACTGGAAATGCGTGGTGTAATTGTACAGAAGTATGATGGGTTGCTTAATCATGTATGCACTGATGTAGACGAAGTTAAACACACACAACGCGTATGGAAGTCCACGAGTACATTTCCGCACTGTTTTTCTGTCCTCGTACTCGATTGGAATCATCCCGAACCAGCGCACGGCCTTGAAGAAAATTTTGTAGAGATTCAGCATATTGCTAGCAGCTGTGTCGTAGATCGGAAAGGCGTCCTGACCAGATCGTTTGTAAAAGTCCTTCATTTTGTCTTTGACTTTAATTTTGAAAGAAGAATTTTGAATTTTGTGCTATTTGTTAGATTGAGGCCTGGGGGCTTCTCACTTTACGCAGACGCAATTTATATAAATTGTGTTGTTTACCTGTAACAATTAACCACTTACCCTTTGATCATGTTCAGGTGAGACGGACATGACATGAATGCGTCAGTTGTAAGTTGTAACCCATTAGTTGCTAAATCATAACAAAGCCAATTGTCAAAAACAATGGCAAGGCTGCATAATTGGGAAGAATAGTTCATTGAAAGCATGTTTCGTTGACTTTTTGAGTCAACAGATCAATGTGTTTTACAGGTCCAGTTCCAACAGTATTAGCAAGCAAAGTGGAAGTATAAAATTTGACAACAGAATCAGATGCAACCGAAAAGGTGGAAGTCCAAAACATGTACAAATGCGTGTAGCAGATTATCCATAATCATTAAAAATTGCTAGATTGGATTTTCCAACAACGAATTGTGCCAATTATAGTCTTAATTAAATTGTCTGTGGGGTCCGTCCATGTCCCGTGTTCTGTAAACGATCTTACTTCGTGCAGACTGCCTACACGAGAACCACCCATACAAGGTGGACCGTACAAACAAACAAATGATTAAAAGGCTTGCTGAAGTTCATAAATGACAATGCCATCAGACAATTGAAGGAATAACATTCAGTTGTCTGGAATGAATTGCGTCGACTGTCTTTTGTGTACTATTTCTAGCCCAATGAATGGTTATGAGTGTCCTGAATTCGGTGAAGCAATAGGTCAGTTCCAGTTTTAAACCTTGACTTTCCATCGTCCACACATAATCAATATTGCAAAAAATGCTACGCTTTACTTAAAATGTCAAGACCCAAGTGTTTTTTCACGAAATGAATGCGATTCTCGATTTATTTCCGGGTTGTTCGTGTTGTGACGGTTGAACAATAAAATGTTATAATTTAACCTTAAAATCCTACAAAATATAAAGTGTTTTGATTCACACTTTAGCAAAACATTTGTCGCGTAAGACATTACCAAGTTTTTGCAATTTGGGACTGGACAAACGTCACCGACGTCGCATAGTATGATGTGAAGAACACAATTACGCAATAATACACTATTCTGCATACAATTTACTTAATGAGAATCAAAGAAAAATTAAGAATCAGTCAAATTACGATAATAGCAAGGTTCTCTGCTCTCAGGTCTCTGCTCTCTTTGTCGTTCACCGAAACCTTCAGCTATATGATTTCGGAGTTTATACTTAATTTCATCACTTTGCGTAGTTTGTAGTACAACAGTCCGTTGTTATAGTCGTAATCATTAAGTATTAAAATTCGACGTTAAATAAAGAGTTAAAACATCTTTTACAGTTGTGACTGACTAGAAACAAAAGTGTATGCAGATTCAAACCAACTAAATTGTAACTACTTTACATAACTCCTCATACTTGGCATGGTGCATGTCACATTGAACCGCGAACTTACTCCGTGTTGAATACACTACAAGTCGAATCCGAGAATCTTGCGTACAGACACTGAATACATGACAGAAGTGTTAAGTAATACGCCTCTAGTTGACAATCCGCTTTGCCCGAAGAGCTCTTGGCGAAATTCCCAGCTTCAATGACCTCATGGCTAAAGCTCGACTGAAGTGTCTGTGCGGAGGTCTCGAATTAGAGTCAGAGGAGTCATCTGAGTCCAGCGATGATAACATGACGAGCAGAACACCAATTACGAGGAATATGATTATGATCAACGTCACGGCGTGAAGTCCTGTTCCAGAAAGTAGCGTTTCCAGTTCATTAAGTGCTTCTTGAGCGCCCACGTGATCTGGTCGCAATTCAAGCGTGTGCTTGAAATGCAACAGAGCTTCTTGGTGATGACCATAAGCTTTAAGTATTTCTCCAAGTGTGAAGTGCTGTTGCCAGGCTCCACGATCGTTTTGCAGTTCGAGAGATCGTCGCGCTAAGAATAGCGAGTCATCTAGATAACCGATGTACCTGGAGGAGAATAATACACAAATGAATTCTGAGCACAAGCGAATAAGACATTTAATTTAAAAAGTTCAGTTGACGTACAGCAAAAGTCGAGCCAAATTGTGCAGGACTTCCGGATTATTAGGCGCCACAGCCAGAGCTCGCCTGAAACATTCGATTGCTCGGACTGTATTTCCTTTTATTCTCCAGAAGTTTCCAATCTGGTTGTACAGCTGCACAGAACCAGGTTTCTGTAGAGTTAATAAACGAATCGTTAGTTAGCACAGTTCGTGAGAGCATTCAAACTATGAAGAATGAAGTGTGTATCAACAAACCTCTTTTTTAGCTTTTCTCAGCTTTCGTTCCAACACACTCAAATCCACTGATTCCTTCTTGCTGTTCTTCTTTTTGAACAGTAGCGCAACTTGAGGTTCAGGTATTTGAGGATGATTTTGTCGATTAGCTATACCAATTAGTTGGTCGTAGTACGTAAAGTTAGCATGGCGTCCACAATCAAGGACGTCCTTGCTTTCCGCGGACGACTCGTCCGACGAATATGACGTAGATGATGTATCACCATCATCGCACTGACTACCCTTTCGCCTTAGGAATTCATGGTGCCCGTTCTTGAGCCAAGACCCTTTCGAAGTAACTATTGTAGTAGTTAGAATTTGTAGCACAAGTTCGTCTTCTGCTTCGTTGAAGTATCTTCTCGGGTTAGGTCTATTATCTTGCGTCGAATCACTAGAAGTGAGATTTCTTCTGAGATAGCTTGATCCCACCCAACCTCCGCTACTGCTGTCCGTTTCTGAGTTCGGCCTTCGATTATAATTTTGTTGTGGCGGTGGCAGCGGAGTTACAACGCTCTTTCCATCAGGAGTGGTCACCAGCTTCCAGTGCGATGATGACGACTTTGTGTTTGAGTTGATGAATTGTAGCGACAGAATATGCAAAATCAGCAGAAAATGAAATAGCATCGGGGACGCTGATGACAGCGGTGAAGAAGCTGAAGGCATTGTGAGCCGTGTCCGTTCCCAGACTAATTTTTGCTTTTGTGATAAACCGTTGTACATTAAATGTTTCGAACAATTGACCCAGCTGGAATTTGTGACATTAATACGATCCTGCAAAACATAATATGTTTAATGTTCAGAATTAAGTCCACAGGCTTTAGAACGCAGATTAAATATTACGCAATCAGTCGTCAACATGTGACATCAAAGATCAAGTTCAGGTAAGATGAATGATCCAGGAAGTGACTGTAACTGGATATCAACTTACTAGTAATAAAATTCCGTAGCCAGGTATCCACTGAAGAGGTTCTTGCGTCAATTAACGAGTCAACTTAAATAATTAACTTAAACCTAATCTTCGTATTCCCTTTTGTTATTAACTTGTATGTGAAATTAGTAGATCATATGCGTTGAATTCTCCCTCTTCCTTCTTTTGTGTTATAAAAAGTGACAGCCTATCGGCTAGTGCTGTGTACGCAATGAAGATCATGAGGTGCGTTTCTGAGATGGTGTTCGTATTTACTTCGTATGTGCACTTCCCTTTGTGTCGAGTCGGCAATCGGCAACATAGAAGTATGTGTTTCAGTTCAGAGTTTCCGGTCGCCAAAACCTATGCGGTTGCCTGGAACAAAACAAGTCTGTCGTCTTGAGCTGTGCCACATCATTCTCGCGACAATGCCTGGAATTCCAGGTGCCAAGTGATTAAGATTTCTTGGAGGACCCCAAGAAAAGAACCCAGGGACATGGTTTGCGTTCTTTTCTCAATGAGGAACAAAATTCATGGCACAAGGATCAGAAACGATTCATATTTTCAAGAGAATCAAGACGGCTTTGGAAAAGCGATGCAAGATGCGAATACAAGATGGGAATAAATCTATTAATAGCCATGATGAAGTTATTAGTTTCACAGAACATTATGGTATGTCCTACTCTGCCATTACCACTTAGAGTCGAATTCTTCTTCCTTCTTGAGTTTTTGAATTTTTTAAAAGCCCGAGAAAATCCAACAAAATGAAACTTTATTGCACTGAGTTTTTGCTTGTACTGCTTTTGGCAATTACGATTGATTCCTCAGTCGCTGAAATCCAGCGAGGAGATATCACAGTGGTGTCAAGTCGCTCGCTCGAAGTCGATGTAGTAAAATCGAGAACATCTCGTCAAGCCCAGTTCCAACCTCAGTTCATGCCACATGCTCCCCAGTGCCTGCCACCACCAGCCCCATTTGAAGGTACGCGTTTTTCATGTTCTTTGATTGGACGATTAAAGAAGACAATTTTACTATGGCAGGCAAGGCATGTACCGCCAGTTCGGAGTGTGACGGGTCGAACACCGTCCTGTCTTGCGAAAGAGGAGCCTGCACTTGCCCCAATCGACCAGCACTCAAGTGGAAGCGTGGCCCGTACGACTTGAATACTGCATGGGATTCGGAGCTGAAGAAGTGCGTCAGTCTCAAGGACTCTGCTTGTGATATCTACAAACCAAAAACTGTCCACTGCCAGAAAGGTCTGGTTTGCCACGAGAAGACCAAGAATTACGGATTTGGGCTGTGCAGCACAAGCGGTGCAGTTTCAAATCCTCTGGCGATCACAACGAAGATATTAGTAGCATTAAGTTTTAGCATTCTGTCATCCAGCTTTATTTAACTGTCCTAATATGCATAAGTTGCGTTGGATTATAAGACAGAAATAGTAAAACAGCATAAGAGGTCACAAAAATTGAAGTACGAGTTAACAAATAAAGTTAGTAACAACAGATAGCCAAGTACACGTAACATGAAGTTATTTCTTTTAAAAGTCGATTGGCATTTGATTAATTATTCCGTCTTTGCCGCATGCAATCACTGACAGTCCACTTTCAAGGCATTTAATAATCAATTGCACCTCCCTCCAGGACTTTTCCTTTCCGATCTCGAACCGAAGTTCGCAACACTTTTCGACGGATGGTGAAGTGACCAGCTAAAAGGAAAATGCGAAATTTTAAGTACTTAAACAATTACTTTAATTGAACAATGCTGTCATATATATAATTAGTGTCTCACCTTTGGTTCATCTGCATAGCTCTTGAAGAGAGGCAACACCAGCACATTTTGGCCGGGTTGAGCTCCGACGTACGTGCGTTTCAGAATAATTTCGCCAACCGTCAGTATTTGTCCCTTTCGAATGAGATTGTCCCATACGTCAGAGCACCATTCTTTGCCACTTCGAGTTACACGTTTTTCTAGAGCGAGAAAAAACCCACAATCGATTGAGCTATTTAATGAAGGCTGGCGAAAACTATTATTTGTACCTTGCGGGTGTATCTTCGCATCAAAAGGCGTCATCACTCCGACTCCGATACTAAACGGCGACTTGAAGGTAATTTTAAGCTGGTCCATGTTGACTAGTCCGTAGACGACAGCATTTTCTGCATTCTAAGAAAAGAAACAAGTCCACCATTCCATGATTCTCAGGCTTAAAGCAAAACGACGCAGAATTATGCACGTTTGCATGTTTGGTCTTACCGGAACTTTGTAGACGTTCACATGTGGCAACTCTTTCTCGAAAATTTTAACGACGTAATCATAGGCTCCATTTCCACCACTCAACACGACATTATCGTAGTCTCTGCCAATGTGCGTCTTGATAAAGTTCAGGATGGGTGAACTCAGCCATTCATTTAGTAGTTCCCTGTTGAAGTGGAATGCGCCATTGTTGTCCCAAAAGAGACCTTCTTCGATATTCTCCTCCAGACATTCTGGGATCTGAAACACATCCACCATGAGCGTTGGCCAGTATGCGCATTGTTCTTAAGTACTTACTTGCATTCCGGTAAACTTATAAAATTCCATGTAAAAACTCGTTGGTATGAAAAGAAACGGTTTCGCGTCATACTTAAAGTAAGCGTTCTTCATTTCGTCGAATCGCACGAGTAATTCGATCCAGCCTGGTGTAAATCTTGACTCGTACTTGAGAATAAACTCAGGTGAGAAGAGGCGTGATAAAAGTTCAATGAATTGAGCTTCAGGTGCTATAAATAAACACAAATGGTATGAGGCATTGGAATCCGATTGCGTCTCTTCTTGACGCAAGTACAGGTATTCGATTGCAATCTTGCCATATTGCAATGACTCACGCATTCTTTTCTAGTTATTAATCCGAATTGAACTTACATTGATATGCGTGACTCTGCGCAGGTGAAATCACATGGATTTTGTGATCTTCCTTCATGATAATCTCATGACCCGAAGAGTGGATAAAGGCTGAACCAATATTCACGCTCATGAATGTTCTTCCTGCAAAAAATAATAATTCGGAATTGGCAAGAGTCATGGCACTGATATTTAAGCATGAATCATGGTCGCAGTACCGATTTTCTTCTTCCGGTGGTAGTGACTAGTCTTATTGACAGCCTTGAGGTGTTCGTAAGCCATGACTGCCGCTGCAGTTGCTTCGTTCACAAGACGCAGTTCATCGTGGAGTTGAGCAAGTCCACTCTATTATTAGGAAATTGCAAATTACATCACACGGACACGGCACACAAAAGTAGTAATTAATTTGAGTTATTCCGAGTCATGTCTTTGTTTCACGGACCAATTTTTGGGCTGTTCATGCTTATTCTGTAATTACAGCATGTATGAAATTCGACTTACATTATATGCAGCCTCACGAATAAGTTTCTTGTCCATTCCAGAAACTACGCTGATGCTCCATTGTGTAATGGCTTTAGAGCCTCCGGAAGCCGTCATGCTAGGCACAGGCGTTGGCGAGATGGAAATCGTGGAAACTGTTGACGACGAAGACGAGGACGAATGCCCTGGTTGCTTGTGTACCACTTCTATTGTTCCATGCCCGTTTGTGATTCCTTTGCCACCGTCGCGATCTATTGTGACATTGCATGCAAAAAAGGAAGGCCGTCGATTACATAATTCATTCGTCATACATCACGAAATTTGCAATTACCGAAGCAAAATTGTTTCCTGTAGCTTTTGAAAAGAGTCGCCAACGTGTCGCAAAATTCTTCCTCATTGAAGTCCCCGCCGTACAAGTCCTCATACAAGAGAGACGACGACGTTGATTGGTTGTTGGCGGGTCTCCACTTGTAAATCAACTTAGATTTTGTTCCCATTGAATGTGAAAGTGATTTATAACCGTGTGATTGCCCATCCGATGTTACAATAGAACGGCAGGTGTCTACATGCAAATAATAATTAAAAGACATGATTAATTTATGGTGCTAGTACTTTAGAACACACAAATAGTTTAGCTTAGTGCAACGCTATACCTTGAATTTGGGCTGGGCTGCTGAAGGAAGGATCCGTAGTTGAAAATCTCGAAAATGTACTTCCTATGTCGAGTCCGACCCGCTTCTGGATTTCGGGTAGCCCAATTGATGAGGATCCTGATTTGGTCAGAGTTGGAGAATTTGCTTGGATACTCGGGTCGGGCGAATAAGCCTGAAAAAAGAAAGCGCGTGTAGCAGGAGAAAATTCCATGTTATGTCAATAGTTCAAGCTGACGATATCAAGAAATCAAAATACCTTCACATTGTTATGAGACACCGACATGTACTCGAAACTATTTTCTTTCTCTGACATCGCGACGCTGATTTTCTCGTCCACTTCCGTGTCTTCATCAAGCTCAGAGTCTTCCTGTACTGAACTTTTGTAGTCGAATTCTTCTTCCTCGTCGAAGAAAATGATTCCATCGTGATTTGGACCAGAATTCAGTTCCTGCTGTTGCTGCTCCTGTGACATGGTTTCCGGTCGGATTGTGATTGGAGAAGTGGACCGCTGCTGATGCTGATATGGCGGTGGTAATACTGAGGGCGGCACAGGTGGTGGAGTCATCGAGGGAGCGCTTGGCCTCTCATGCATGTTCAAGGGCGAGGGTGACCTGGGCACAAGAGGAACCTTCAACACGATGGTGTCATTCAGGAGCTCATCGCAGAAATTCTTTCTCGACTGCTCGCTCTTCTTCTGCAGCAAACTGTTTTGGATTTGGTGATGACGTAGCTCGTGAGGGATTCCACGATCCTGCTGTTGGGCCAGTTGCGCTTGCGCCTGCTGCTGCGCCTTTCGCTCTCTCCTGAAGGATTCTGGGACAGCCACATGTTGATTCACACATTGAATCGGAACTTGGGCGTACGCAGTCGTACCTGGGCACACGAATACGATGAAATTGAAATTAATTGCATTCAAGTGTGCAGCGTAAATTTTTAATAGGCTTAATGAAGAATCTGCGAGACTCGAGCATCTGCACGTTTGCGAACTGAAATTTGCAAATTAGACACATTTACTAACACGCATCCAAGCCCAAACTCAAGTTTGAGGATAATTTGAAGCCTTTTGTTGGCAAATGGCAAATGCAAAATTCATTAAACCACATTCATTATTGTGTCAAAATAGGAGGCAAGTGCAAAAAATAATCTCCTCAAGCAAATATGATTTCACATTTCTTTTCTGTGGCTACGGCGATTGTCGATTGCCATTGTGTAGAAGATGCAGAATAAATTATGATCTTGCGAGAAAGACCAGTGCCTTGGCCATGCCTGCGATGCGTTTGATTGACTGAGAAAAATTAATGAAAAGCTGAGCATCATCGCTTTTGACGAGTGGAAGCCACTGACAGTACGCGACGAATTTTCAATGCAGTGGGTTTTGGGGTTTTTATGTTATTATCACGCTGTAATTCAAAACTTGTTGAAAAAGGCAACGAGCAAGGCTTGATAATGGCCCGTTCGAGTTATTTAGAGAATAAAAGCACCGTAACTCATAATTTTTGCGGAGTTTCTTCTCTCAAGCCCAAAAGCGCTTGCTTTGCGCGCCTGAAGATGATTATCATAAATCATCATTACGTGTACACAAAGTGATCAAGTTAATAACATAATGAATGTAAATTATGTGCGAGATTGTGGCTAAAATAGGGAAATCCTTCCGCGTGCTATGCCTTGCCAATTCTCCCAGCCTGTCTTAATGTGGCACAAGTTGCGTACTGTACTGCGTGCTAAATTCGGGGATTTAATTACGAAGCCGAAGCCCATTTCACAGTCTTACGGTGACAAAAGGGCAAAAAATGCAGGTCCCAGTTTAATTAAGATGGCAATTATGCACATAAGCCAAGTGTGAAATGCCGTGCGAAATGCAGACTGCAGGCAAATAATAATTTCGCATTGTCGCAAGCAAGTGTCAAGACTCAAAATATAAGACGCGGACGCGGATGAAGACTTCGGTATTTAAAAGTCTCAAGTTCATTATTCCTTCGCCTTACCGTTATTTCTTCGTCCATGGTGCTGATCTCTGTCGTCGTCATCCTCTTTATCTTCATCATGGGAATATGACTTTGAATTATTCGTCGTCGTCGTCGGCGAGAACTTGTTAAGATTGTTCGGTGGTTGTTGTCTAGCGTGTTGCGGAAACATTACCGCCATGGATGAAAGATCATCTGATGAAAGTGGATTCTTCTTGTTCCCAAGCAATTTACTATACGAGCTCAACCCACCGCCGCCAATAAGCCTCTCTTTATTGCCGTACTGTAGGTTCATGGCCAAACTGTTCACAGCGGTGGCTTTGGGTTTGGGGTCCTCTTCAGCGGGATCATCGGTAATTGCTTTCAACTCGGCTTCATCCTCAATTTCTTCATCATCTTCCTTGTCACTGGTCCAATGATCCTCTTCTTCGGGTAGGCTCTGCCTCGTGCGTTTGCTCACACGTGGACTCCCACTGTGAACTACACTGTGAACCGTAAAGTCATCTGCGTCAAGATCAAGATCGAGATCTTGCTTCCGCTCCTCGTTTTGCGGTGGGTTTTCCTCCTGCCCAACTTCACTCACTTCAATTTGTGGTTTCGGCGATTGCCTGGGAAGGATCTGAGGTCGTTTGCTGGACTCGTCAATTGCAACTTTTTCATATGTGGTCACAATTCGCTCAATTTTCTCCGCAAAGTACTGCTGATCACGAGTCGTCTGAGGCGGTGGCGGAGACTGCAACGATGCCGGGGTTTCCAGAGGACTTTTTACACCACTCTTGCTGTTGTCAGCTGAATTCTTTTTGATGACACCCACAACACTCGCTGGCACGTCGCCGAAGGTCGGCTCACGGAGTTCGGTGTCGACAAAGAGACTGTCGGCGTAACTCAACGGTCGTTTCTTTCGTGGTCCAGGCTGCGGTCCAGGCGTCTGATCGAAATTTTCTACGGATTGAATTGGCGGTGGCGGTGGCACACTCACGCTTGTGGCCGCGGCCGTACTCGAAATTGGTGTAGATGTGGACTTCTTCAACAATAACCCAGCTCGATCAATTGCAATGCTGGCACTACCAGCTCCGGTTTCCGCGTCGGCTTCGACTTGGACAACAATCGAGTTTTTACCACTGTAATTGTTGACTGTTGACTCTTCGTCTTCCACAACGCAACTTAACTCTTTGCTCTCTTCGGTCTCAAGTGTGGGCGAAGACGCAACGAGGTTATGGTTATTATTAGACTTGCGGGGTTGATGCTGTGGCTGCTGCTGTCGCGGTAGTTGTTGCTGTTGTTGATGAAACGAGGATGATGAATAAAAACCAACAATGCTGTTCAGAGCCGGGGTGGATTTTGACATTTCCTTTTTCCTACATCAAATAAGAATGAGAAGATGAAATGGGTTTACTTTAAATAGCACTAAAGCACGAAGCACTGCACCTTTTCTCATCGTTAACGTGCGTATTTGGGTTGGCAATTTAATTCTGTACGCGTTGCGGGTGACGGAGAAACATGGCGTTGATTGTATCGCACTCGTACGTCATACTCATTGTTAACCATTCCCGTCTTCATCTACGTTATTGTTGTACACGCTATAAATCTCGAGATTCAAGTACACCAGTTTAATACACCGCACCCTTTCTACCGCTGCGTCTTAATTTCTTCTCACTTCCTTTCCGCTCTTAATTAGCATTTGCTTGACTCGACTTGGTCCATTTTTAATAACCAAGAGTCATTCACAAGCCTTATGCAAGAATTTCGACAATGTAAATGTAACAAGATTTGTTTTGCATATTACAATATTAAGGCAATATTAAGGCAAGAGAAGTCAGTCGAGCTTCACGGTTTATTAAAGAGAAAACTGTACTGCCCAAAACAATGGAGTACCGTACCGAAAAAGAGGCAGCCTCCGCGCTTTCCTTCCCTTAATTTAATATCGTAATCCAATTACAGCATTTGTGTTCAAGACGAGACAAACCAGCCGCAGCCGTGAGTTAAATATTTTAACTTAACGCATGATTGATTTCATAATTTGAAAATTACACGGCACAGTAGAGAGTTAGGCAGCTTTTTAAACTTGAATTTCAAATCTTCAGCCTGCATAATTAAAATGCTACAAATTGGTTAAGAATGCTAGCAGAATACAGAGCGAACAGAATAGGAACGAAGTCACAGGAGTAAAAGACGAGGCACACGTAAAAAGATTCGAAACGCCATAAATTTTTAATTCAGGTTTACGAGCAACGTCGTAAGACAGAACAAAAGATCTTGAAATTCGTACAAAGCTGCAAGTCAGCGAGTGGCAAGTGGACATTGAGTGATCACGAGTCATTAACTCTCAACATCTGCACTCTCTTCTCATCCTTCATTCCGCATGTTGCCTGCGAACAATTTGCAGATGGATGAAATGCATCTCACATTAGCGTGATGCATGACTTGACTTCTGACTCGGACTCGATTTCAAGATAGACTGAGGCGGTCTGATCTTAACTTCTTTTTGATTGTCCAAGAAAGCGCTCAAGAACTGAAACTCTGTTGTATTTAAATTAGGCTTGCACAGAGTGAAGTCCGTAACAAAGGAAAGTGAGAGGGCAGAGAGATCAGAATAAGATCAAGGCGATGTTGACTTGGCTTCTCTGCATCGACCCTGCCTGAAGTGACGTTTAATTGACTTGACTCGGTCGCCAGAAAAGTGGTTTTAGGTAAAAAAGAGTAGAGTAAATAGTAAATACGACTAATAAAGAGAAAAAGAAAAGTGCATTAAAATAATTGTGGCTTGTGTCATTACAAAGTGCATGGGCAGAATTAAGCTGTCAATTCCTTGCTTGACCTGCCCGGCGAGGAAATCCTCATAAATTTGCAGCTTTTAATTTCTGTCAAATGTCAAATAAATCCAAAAATGCGCTCGCAGTCTCAGAGCGAGCACACGAGAGATTTCAACTCAATTTCACCAACACGCTTAATCAGGAACGAAGAAGGAATGAACATGTTACACGCTCAACCTCCCACGCAGACTCAGACGCTGTAATCTCTGCACAATGCAACGCAACAATGGACAGATCGCAAAATTCAAAACGATGTCAGTCAAGTGTTTGTGTCGTGGTCGCCGTTCCATTCTTGGGCCTGCATTTCATGTCAGTCTCAAATGATCATCATTAAATTGCTTTTTAATTCAAATCGTACGTACGCCTTTCTCGTACAGATTGTTTACTCTGTGCTGCCTGATTTATGGCTTGTGCATTGAATTCCTTCGTTTCTTGTGCTTTTCTCCCGTGAACGATCATAAATGGTATGAAAGTCTCTGAAATGCGAGTGCTTGACTTGACACACAGCCGACAAGGCAGCCGATGAGAAGAGGTCGTGTAACTTTTGTCATTCCAAATCCAAAAATTGTACAAGGCGCGGATCGTTAATGTGAAGAAGGTGTGGACGTGATTGCAGAAGACAAATTCATCTGCGCATTCCACATCTTCACACGCATGTCGCCGTCGCCCTGCGCCTGCGTGTAATGGGATAATTATGGGTTTTCTTTCATTAGGGCTTAACGATGACAAGCCAAAGTGGGTTTATCGCAGGTTATTGTTATTCTGTTTAGGAAAAAGCAAATATTTACGCATACAGCACATAGCATTACGGTGATCGCAATTGTGAAAGGAAGACGACGAGACGCCTCATTCGTGCAGGCGATGCTTGCGAGACAATGCGTTATTAAATCATAGTGCATGGAAATCTTTAATTACACGCTGCTGCAGTAAATGTCAGACGCACATTCGCGATTCGCAATTTTACGGCAATAGAAAGTTGACGGCGGTGGCGTTGACTGTGGCCTGGCAAACTCTTCGTCTCTCCTAAAAATAAATTTATTGCGACAAGTCAAGCAGCGCGACTAAATGGTGTTAAACACGCATTGTCATTCCTTCCGTGCTCCACTGCGTCAAATTTATTACGGGAGACGCAGCCACCTGAGAAATTGAGAATTTGGAAGAGTCAATTGGGTCTCATTACTGTCATTACCTAGCTCTCACTGCATTGTGTGACTTTGGTGGTGTCCTGACACACTAATTTGATGCCACTTTCAAAGTCAAGTCAAGGTGTGATTTGCAGTCGTATTTAACGAAGGAAGCAAAATATGAGTGTAATTCTGGCACGTGTGACACATTTGAGGTATTCACCAGGCTTTGGAGCTTGACCTTAATTAGTGCGATGGTGTGCTTAGACAAAAATGTTGCGAAACATCGTATCGCGTGTCTGGTGATATTTTTTCCAGTACAAGATTTGAAAATTCATTAAATATAGAACGTTGACTTCTAAGACACTTCACAGCCATTGAACGATAAGCTCACACTTTAATGAATGAATTGGCAATCATAATATTGACTCAGTGCTTAATGTGACAACGTAACCTGAAGTCTGAAGTAGTCATCGTCATCCATTATCAGTGAGTAAACAGAGATTAGTAAATAATCTGGAATTTGGCGTATGAAATACGGCACGGCGCACATTGGCCCAATACTCGTTGTCGTTATCAATTATTGGCATTCGTGGCACAAATATACAGGAAGCACGGTGCTGTTGCTATTTATAGCATTCTCTATGTTTAATATTTGACATGCTTACCTGAGCAAATTGCTACTGTTGCTGTCCTGTCGGTCATCTTCGCTATCGCCGTCACGAATCCATGACTTCCGGATAATCTGGCGTTTAGGAATGGTCGCGGCAAGTTCTGGCCCCAGATTCTTGTATCTGCTGATTGAGGGTGATGGCGGCGGCGAGCCAGTGCTCTCGATCGGCGAATGGGAGTTGGTCAGCGATGGTACGGATGATTCTACGAAATACAAAACAAATGCGTCAAGTACTGCTGTGTGAGGAAGTGACAAGAATTTAATTACGCTGCCTGCCAATTACAAATTGTCGAATGCTAATTGCAGGTGACGAATGAGTCAGCATGTTTATGAAATTATTTCAGTGTCTGACGTTGACACTTTCGAAAGTGTTTCTGTTTTCATCTCTTAATAGGATCAACTGATTAAAGCACAGCGTTCCGATTCATTAACGGCTCTCAGCATCTCTTCGCTTCATCTCGTACTTCATTTATCGACTTACCGACGAGAAGAATAGCAAAAGCAGAAGTGAGTCAAGTCAAGATTCGACAACAATGGGACAACAATGCAATTCCGCACTTGCGTATTGTTTTTGCCGTCTTTGTCTTACCACGACTGGTGATCAAGATCGCAATCAGCCGCAGCAACAGCCACAAATTTTATAGGTTAAATTGGTCGTCGCTTTGAAGTTTGACCTTAAATGCGTACTCAAAAAGACGCGAAAGCGACAGTGTTTGTCAATCAATTGCGTGCGTGATTGCGGTCGAGCGTTTGGAATTCAGAAAGGATTGGCGAGTTGCGATTCGCGTGTTCTCGTATTTCGTGGTGGAATCATACCCCTTTTATTACCGCCTTTTACCTTGCCTGTCCATCGTAATTAAAATTGACTTGATTGCATAAACTATAAACTTGAACCATTAACTGCATTCACGCATTGGTGTAACGGAGAACTCTAAATTGGCGCCGAGAGAATGGGAATATATCAGCAATTAATTGACGCTCTTACCTCGACTCAGGCTGACTTTTTCGAAATGGTTTCGTACCAGCATATTATTCTCGTCAAAGTAGTACGGACCCATCGTGGCCGCGTCGATGCTTCCCGTCCGACCGAGCACGGGTCTCGTGAAAGGTGGGGATGGCGAGCCGGAATGCGATCCGTTCGAATTCGTAGACGTAGAGCTGCCGCCGGAGTTGATGTGATGCTTGTCCTTCTTTTGCCAGAATTTAAACTGCGCCAACCCAAATTTGTTGTAATTGTTCTTGATTGCTGAGGCACTGGGCGGCTGCGGCAGTCCGGGTGGCCCGGCACGCGGTTCTTTCTTTGGCACTTCTTCAGTCACAAATTGTCCTTTGCGATCCGGCTTGACAATGATTTCATTCTTATCCGAGTCACCTGCAATTTCACGCACCACGGGCGGCTTGCCGTCGGACCAACTGCGAAGGACGACCAGCGAAGTCATTGTAGAACTTAAATCTTGGCGTTCTAGGCACAGAAATGTCAGAGACAAGATTGATACACTTTCTGGCGATGCATTTGCCTGGTTAGCGTCGGTCCCTGGTTCAGCTGTCAGGTAATAAATGACAAAGTCTCAATGCAGTAAATCAAGCCATAAGACACTGGCATTGTCACTCCACAGCAAACTAGCAGATGAAGATGCAAAATGAGACTGGATGCGTTGAAATGAAAATGAGCGTATGAGCGAGGAAGCGCAAGCGACGAGACGCAATAATACGTATTGTATTTTTCACACCTCAACGGTTCGCGTTCTTCACATTCACAATTCACATGTGGATAAATGAAGGCAAGCACACGCAGCGTAGCAAAATGCAACTCGAATGGCATGCTTGTGTCGTTAGTTAAAAGTTGATTCTGAATCAGCGTATCATCGTATCATCTACACAAGCACTAGCATAGTACAGCCACAGCTAGTACAATCACATCGTACCTGTCCTGGTGCTGAGCATTCATTAATAAATAACCTCATTGTATCCCGTGTATTGCGTTACGAGTTGAAGAGTGAGTCTCGAATTCAATTTTGCATTTGGCAACCTGAGACTCATCAACCAGCATGGAGCCAGACCATTTGGCTTACGTCAAAATATGAACTCTGGATCCAGCGGGTCTGCTCCGGCATTAATTAGGCGTCGGATTCATGAAATCCACCTTGCATATGTTGACGATACGAAGTACTCTCGCAAATTTTCTAACTGATTCAAACAATGAAAAAAATTGTACAAAATTTACAATGTATTCAATTATCATGATAGTTCATGCGACTGTTCTGTGCCCTGCTGACTGCTGATGTTGATACATGATTTTGCATAATAATTCACTTTTAACATACACAAGCATCCTGTACTCGTGTACAGTGCACAACATTTGAGATTTGACTTGACGGCGATATTTTATCGTAACAGTAATTTCCCAATTGTATTTGTATTGTACAATATATTTCATTAAAGTTAAGAAACTCCGCCAATTATTGTTCCATACATGCCATGCCATGCCATGCCATCATTGTTGATGTAATTGCTGTCGGTGGGTGAATGGGTTTGATTCTGATCGGTATTATGCATTCAAATGCAAAATACAAAACATTGGATTATTCAATCGTGATGCATAAGCATTAACCATGCGCAGTTGACGAATACTCCCTCAAAGTCTCGCCTTATGAGTTCTTTAAATGGGATTATGTTGATTGCATTATTTAATGGAAAACCACGAAGGCAAATCTGATTGAATTAAATTAAGTTTCACTTTTAAGATCTGAACGAGTGATACAAGATGACGGTGACGGGATGGGAAGGATGGCGGCGGCAATGACAAAGACTTTATGCTCGGGAAGAGCGAAACTCAACCAAAACCAAACTCAAGCCCGTGCGCATAATTCATGGTGCCAGTAATTGTCTCGATTATTGCTATATTTGTTACAGTGACACAGTGCCCATGCTGAGGCTATTTTCAATGCTGAAGGCAGAATACACGCTGTAGATTCGACTAAACAAATTATAAATGGCTCGGATTAGTTGGTGCCTCCCTCGCAGCATTCAAAGAAATTGTAGCTAATAAAAATCAACTTCAGCGGAATTCACTGTCTGTCTCACACGCGATGACCTCACCTTTGCTATGCTTGGCTCGGCTTAATTAAATTAATATTTCGACATAATGCAAATTACTCTCGAATCCTGCTGGCTGCCGGTCTCATAATTATTCATGCTGCGCTTTATCATGTTTAGGCTTCAGCATCGTGAGAAATTCGAGTAATTTTAGGAGCACAAAAACATGCGAATTGGGAATGGCGAATCGCTGCCTTAGCCTTGATTATCTCGTTTTGTGAATTAAAGCAACAATGAAAGTAAAACAGGAGTCCGTGCTTATCGTGAACTTTATATACTTGTCCAATACAAAAAAATCAGACTCATAATTTTTACGCAAATACCCTTGAAAGTAAAATGTCATGTCAAGTAACGCGAATGTAAACATTCCTTGGAGAATGCACATGAAATTGGGTATTTGCAAGCTGCGAAACGAGCTTAGCGAAGTTAGGGATAGTGTTCTTAGTCACCTCAATAGAGAATGCGTTCTCCTTCCGCTCCCGAATCAAAGCTTCTTTTCAACAGTCATACTCCTAATTCTGCCACTCTGCCATTTCAACCTTTCCATGACTCGACCTGGCTATTTTGACCCAACCCGACCATTTCGGACCTTACTTAGTGTGAAATCTTTGTTAATCTCTGATGCAATTCGTATAATTAATTATATTATGTATTGCATCTTATTGTATATGCGAAATAAAACGTGAGTGCAAATTAAATGCAAAATTTACGTAATTTTCAGGACAGTTGTATGCAAACCTGGCGAGCATTCGAGGAAACATTTACATAAAACACACGACCATGATGTATAAAGTGCATAAAATTTACATGCATTTTATGTCACGTGAATGTTACAGCCGGTGACCAAATGCACGTATTCTTTACGTAAATACTGCGTAAGTGTTTCAAGTCAGAATTGCGTACAAAAAACGGGCATTTTGCGTAACATTTGCTTTAGCCAGGAAGTGTTATTTTTGCACAATCTGGTTTATTGTTGTTATTCATTCGTAGCAGTATTGCTACGATTCACCTTGACGTGACCAAATCTTTGTTCTGCGAATTATCCCTGTTTCTACTGTCAGACCTTTCCCATTCGTTTATGTTAAGTAGAGAAATGATTACATAATTCTAACTGGGCAAAAGGGCGGATATATTTTAAGGCAATTAAGGTATCACGCCATGCAGATGTCAAATGTAGCTTGGCTCTTGGTTTGGCATAGACTTCAAATTCCGTGCTAATTCACGATATAGACAATTCATTCGACGAACTTATGCGGATCTCAGTTTTCTCGGCTGTACAAAACAAAAGGCGAATGTTGGCATAATTTCAAAACATGGTAGATGCTTCACCTAACTTCCTTGCAAGCCGAAAATCGAACCGCTTTCCTCCGGACTCCTTGGTCATACTGGGAATAGTATTTCAGCATGGAATTGCAAACGATGAAGGGGTTGAGGCTTTCAATCTTATCAAAATTCAATATGGACACGTCGGCATTAAATCTCTTCATGCATTATCTATTGGCGCTCACGATACTGCAAATACGAAATGCCGGTAGTTTTACTTTCTACCAATTTTTGTCTTACGAGCATTTATATTACATGACGCATTAAAAGCAGGAGAAATTTACGAAATAAGTGTTTTAATAGCTTTCGTTAAACACTGCCAAGTCGGAGGATATTTTAACAGCGCATTAAGCTCCATTAGAACGCTCTCCGGCTCTATTCGTGACTTAATTATTAATGGACTTCGTTGCATATGGAACCTCTGACAATTTTAAGTTGACCTTCATGTAGATGTAAGGAGTATGCAGAATACCCAATTTTACGAGCGAATACTTGGGACATTTGGCGACGATGGTATGAAGTATGAAGCAAGTATGAAGCATCAGCTTTCAGATCTTGTGGAAATGGAAGAAAATTCTGTTAATGCAGTCTTCGCAGCAGTAATAGACCGAACTGGCATTAGTTTTATGTCAATTTAAAAGTCATCTGATATACATCACATTAGAGAGATGTTTGAAGAAGTCAATTTGCAAAACACTCAAGACTAAATAAAACAGAAATGCTTCGATTAGGGTTTACATCACTCGAGACTAGACGAGTCAAGCAGTCAACGAAGGCTTTTACTTTTTAAGTGTCATTCTTTGTTAAACGTAATAATATTTACTACGGTGAACTACTGTTCGAACTTTTATCATGATCTTGGAAAATTTCGGTTAAGGGTCAGTTTCATTCAAACTGAATGTGTCTTTACATGTTAAATGTGTTTATGTTTATATCAACGGAGCGAACCGTGACCAGTGTCTTAAAAAAATTAGTCAAAGATTAAAAACGCAGAGGTCGGCTGCACGTCGAAAGAAATTGAATTTTTACTTCATAGAATTCGTTTCAAGATCCACGATGTCTTCACCTTCTCACGGGAATGAAGCTATACAAGTATTGAGGACATCTGTCCATAAAGGTCATTGGGGCGCTCAGTCATACTCTGCTGGTCGATTAATGGTAAATCTAGCATACTATTCCGGCATTATTCCATTGTATTGGGACAAGGTGAACATCAAGTATGAAATCGCCAGATCCAAGCCGGTGCTTCTCAGATGGATAGTGACAGTTCTGTTCACTTTGGCCGTTGATCTAATGATACTGCTAGGATACTTGAGAAACGCGGAGAGACTCGGCTTCAATTTCCATGAAGGCTATAACATTTTAGCCATCCAAGCCTCAGCATCATGTATGATTGTGAACAGCATCATCATGCATCTAAACACACTATTCAAGGCGAGAGACATCAAAACATTCTTCAATACGTGGGTGTGCTTCTACGAAACCTTCCGTGGTAAGTCTCCACAATTTCTACTTCTTATCATACGACTAAAGGGCTCTGTCTGAACTCTAGACAAATCAATCGTCAAGAACTCTGCTAAAAGATACGAAAAGTACGACCTCCTGTGTGCGAGAGTTCTGCTGATATTTTTCACGCAGTTTCACGGGGCATCTTCGATGGTCACCCTCATGTATCTGGCTCGTTGCGATGTCAATCCGTTTCATCCTTGGGCTCCAGCAATGTGTCAAGAGCAAGATGCACGCGTCCATGTGGTCGAATTCATTCCAGTAATGTCAATACTTCTGATGTCGGTGTCGTTCATGCTGATAAACTCATGCATGGTATACCTGCACTTCCTGCCCATATTCACGACACAAGGATTGATCGTGCACAAGGAAATGAGGTGAAATTTCCATTTTATGAAGTAATGGTCACTTGCCTAATTAATTATTTGCACAGATCAC